>JARHVA010005260.1:97500-390000 GCA_037957365.1 Torreya grandis | reverse complement strand
ACTAATGAGAGGTATAGAGAACATCCATCCTCTACCATCCTCATACCTCTAATTGAATAAGGTTCTTACTTAGCTCATGAAGTCATGAAGCTCAAATGAATTATTTTTTAGAGGAGAAATCCCCTCCATAGTTTGGATGTCATATACAATTAATAATGCATCAGTTCTAACAAAGTAGTTAACATTGACCATTGACCAACATAAATTAACTTTATAAATTATGATACTTTTGATGACTTGAACACACTTGACATAAAAATGACCATTTTTTACTATAAGATGGTAAAAAATAATAACTATTATGGCTTTTTACATAACAACTTAATATAGAAAATGACTAATGTCTCAAAAAGAGGACTGACACTTTTTTCTTGATTTCAATTTTTGATCATATTAACAACATAGAAATTTTAAAAATTAATAAAGGAAAATCACTTTTAAAATACTGTAAACAAGCTTTAACATAAGCTAACCTATATTTAAATAGATGTAAATTAACAAAACAAATAGACTACCTATAAATAATAAACATAAAATAATACTAAATTCAAGAATAAATAAAGACTTTAATATTGACAAACATGAAAAAAAATATTTTATTGACATGGCTTAATGTTAACTGACCTTGACAACATGCATTAAATATTTAGAATCACATCTTGCATGAAATCTTTTAATACATTGATAATTTTTGTAAACTGTGTGGCAGTTGAGTAGCTGGTTGCACTTGAATGATAGTTGATTTCACTATTGCATGATGTCGAGTGACGTGGCTCGCAAGCAAGAAAATTTGAATATTACAATCTTAGTTAGGAATGTATGAGCAAATGATATGTTTATTGAGGAGGATAAAATGACATTTATCCAATTTTTTGACACACAAATATAGGTTGTATAGAGCTTGGCATGGAGTGTTGACCAGGGTGACTCCAATGTGGAGAAATCCAAGTGGATCTGAGGTGGATTGTAGTCACTATACAATGTGGAGTAACTTTTTCAATAATGAAGATATTGAAAACCATGGAGATGAAATAATACATGTCCTATTAATACAGACATAGAGCTCAAATAGGTAATTGGATTTACTAGGACAACTATATGCATTGGTAGTGATGCATTGATAATGTATGAACTAGGTACTATTATGATTGGAGACATCTTGATTGATATTCAATCTCAATGCAGACCAATGTATATTTAACATAAATAATAGACTTACCACCACAAGAACATGTAGATCTATAGATGTGTTTGTCATATATGTATTCTAGTTATGGCATACATAAAACATTTGGTCTAACATATAATATAAAATTGATCCTTCAATATAAATCAATTCTTCAATGCAATAACTGACATGTTTGACTTTTAATTATAAGTCGTACAAAACATAATAACAAGCATATGATCTACTTATGGATAATTAAATACATGAATGATCAATTATATAGTTATATGGTGATGTACCTTTCATAATTCTCCTTTTTAATGTTGGTAAAAATATCCTATAGCCATATTAATTTAAAAATCTAAGATTCCATAGTACTTATTTGAACTCAACTAAATTAACCCATAAGGACTCTCATGGCTAAATACATAGCCTGCTCAAATACAAGATGATAAAACTAGTTCAGATCTGAGCAAATTAGTACAAAATAAAAGAGATAAATAATAGTGTTGAATACACAGAGTTAAATAAATATTACAACACACCATAATATAGTATTATTCACCATATTTTAAATCCATATGGGACATTATATATTTATAGGAATATAATTCCTATAATCATGGAGATTACTTCTTCATAAATCTCTCACCCAAATCCCTATGATTATGAAAACTCATATATGCATATATTATAATAATATACAACCTAATATCAACTAACATATAACCATAATATTATTTTATAATATTACATTACTAATTATTGACCAAATATATCTAACAAACTAATTATACATAACAGTGAATTATCACTCTCATAATTATTCACATTATGATATACAAATTATTGTGAGGGTTAATTATTGCCTAACAACATTATTGACACTTGGATTTTCACCACTGAGGAGATGCATAACTCTCCTCATCCTAGTGACACCATGGAGACATCCCTCTTGCTATGGGTGACAATATTGAGAGATGAATCTCTAGAAGGGCTAGTTCCCTTGATGCACTCTTTGAAGCTCTTCTATACCTATCAACTTGTATATGAAAAGGGATTAGTAAAATAACTAAGAAATCAAAAAAAATGTGATTCACCAACAAGTAGTATACTCCTACTTGACTAAAATCCACTACTTAAAGAGAATAGGACTATCTCATAGAAAAAATTCACAACATAGGATGCATTTTCACATTAGTGTTTAATAGGTTAGATACAAGAAGGTATTTAATGTTTAAGAGGGTAATGGATGATTCCATGAAGGATATAGTAAATAAACACTTATAATAAAATAATAAAACAATACTAACAAATACCTATAACAACACCCTTTCTATAAATTGGTAAACGACCAAGACTGACATGCTAGAAAAGATGATCTTTCACTAGGCAAATCAATAATCAATAGAACAACATATGATTGTAAAAATCACTTTTAAATTTATTAAATATTCCTTGAAGTAAAAATTTATCTAGAGTTTCCCCATCAACCAATGGAGACTTCTCAAAAGAGCCAAAAGAATGCATATTTATAGCTTTGAGAGAAGAGTCAAGCAAAGGAAGTCCAAAGGTCACTTAGACATGTGTAAACTTGATAAAATAAGTTAAAATTTCATGTGGAAGATAGGTGGGGAAAGATATTCCATTTTAGGAGGTCTACTTGTCTAAAACAAGTCATAAAAATTGTGAAAAATGGCACAAAACCTTTAGACTTGGCATAAAAAATTGCCTTCATGATTTGCCTTCCAAAACTAACTTATCACTACATATGTTTAGGTATTATTATGGCTATAAGTATGAGGGGTTACTAAAAATCCCTCACATGTATTGGATTATCACTTGACCATTCTTATTCCTTTGGCCATGCACAATCATCCTTGGCAATCTCAAAATGGCTCCTTTCCATGCACCTCCCACACTTGGCACCAAAAATCTTCCAATTTTCCAAATTTATCCATAAAAAATGGGTAATTACACTTTTAAAAGTTTTCAATATCATCATTTTCAATAATTAATCCTTACAAGGCTTCCCTAGTTGAGTTTCACCATTTTCCCTAAGTGTTCACTAGCTTACCCATTGGATTGGATAAAATGACAGAGGTGGTAGGCAAATGTATGAGTATATATACCTCATAAAATTACCATTAGGACTTATAAAAATTCATAAACCTTCCTCCAAAAGTGATTTGGTCTCTTGAAAGTTTACCATGCTTGGACAACACATAAAAAGGTAAAAAATAGCCCTATTTTAGCCTATTCATATAAGTTCATACATATGAGTCATATTTGGAGAATACATGGAGATTTATATACATAATTAAAGTAGTTTCATGCCATCTTAATTTCATCTAGATGCTCAAAATTCAAGCATTCTCTAGTCAAGTCCTTATGAGGGTTTATAAGGGTTTTAGAGAGGTTTTCAGTCCTAACCTTCATTCATAAAGTTGGCACATTAAAAAACCTTGATAGTTATACTTGTGTCTTCCTTATTACCCTTTCCATCATCCCAAAATATCTCAACTTTTCATGCAAAGCGTTATGAAATATATGAGTGTCTAAAGTTTCCCTTCTAGTCCTTTTCATGTTTCTTGTGAGGGCCTAAGCACATCTTAGGCCAAAATTTATTTCTTTTGGAGTTTAATTTCCAACAAAATGTTTTATCATTTATATATCTAGCCTATAAACATTATACAATCCCTATAATATCTCACCAAGAGCTAAAAATGGAAATGACCCTTATTTTGAGACAAGGCCTATACCTTGTGAATGAGCCTACCTACACCTTTGAGCTACATAACTAATATTTTAACTTACTATTAATTCTCATAGATTTAACACATCATTTTCACCACCATATAAATTATTAAAAACACTATAATTCTTACTAAGGGTTATAATTTTAAATGACCTTGCATTTGCATCTAGATTTGCATGTTTCCTCACTAAGTCTGCTTATAGACCTTCTTGTCTAGACCACCTTACTTGAATTCCAACCTTATATATAGGTTTTTAATGTTCCTTCATGTGTTTTACAGATATATATACCTTATTTACTGATAAAATTCACTTTTGGTTCACTATTCATCACTTTTCCCCAAAACTACCATTCTTGTGCATGAAAAAGAACTTAACCTATGAGACAAAATAAGGGAATATTTCACTATTTATTTGTTTTTAATATTTTTTAATCTATATAATTTCATAGTGACCAAATTTACCAATTTTTTTTGTCTAATTCCATGGTTAGGGGGTCTAACCATCTCAATCTACTCAAAAAAGGGGTCAAACCCCTATTTTTTGCATATTTTTTGCCAAACCTCCTTATAGATGCTCCTTTCAAACCAATTTCATGATTATAAGTTTTATTAAATTATATACACCCTTATTTAACTCTTATGTAACATTTTATTTAATCAGAAACCTTTCTTGTTAGTGAAACCCTTATGTTTACCCCTTGAGTCAAGGGTTTCTCAACCTGTCTATATGGACTGAGTGTATTTTGCTAAGAGAGAAAAGTATTTGTGTGTATTTTGAATTTATGTTGAATTATATAACATTAATTTTATTATAATTATTCATATTACCATGATTTAAACCTTCCTTTTCTTCCTAAGAAGTCAAACTCACATCTTGCTCTTTCCAAACTAGGACCTTGCTTGCCTATAACAATGAACAAGGGTGTTATTTTTGTAGATACCTTTCTTTTAAGGTCCTTAAAAACTTTAAAACTCTTCCATATCCTTATTTAAAATTTTTAATGGTCAAATAAATCCCATTACCTTGGATCTTAATTCATACTATCACTTTCAAGGCTTAACACTACTCACTGCCTTCTAATGTCTTTTTGGCTTGGTTGTAGGTCATTTTGTAGGTTTCATTATGGAAATAGGGCAGATTATACCTTATTAATATCCTCCTAAAAGTTATAAATTATTATTTTTCACCTTTCACCCATCTTATATGGTTAAAACCATCACAATCTTTACCCAATCTTTGACTTCTTTATGACCTTTGTCTAAGTCCGTACAGGGGTTGTAGGTGCACCTTGGGTTCTTAGTAATTATTTGAGGGTTAAGATTCTTGATCAAGATTTATAATTTTTTCAATAATTTCTCTCAATTCATCTTTAAATCTCAAATTCAATGTGAAATCATGAGTTTATGACCACATCCTAGTAACCCTGCTATAAGTGCCAATTTTGCCCTATGTACGGACAAGGTGTGGGCCTAGAAGGTCATTTTCTTCAAATAAATATTATATTATGAAATTTTTATCAATAATGTATTTTAAATAATTTTTAATAGTTTCCCCCTCTTTTGAATAGTCTAGGATCCTCCATATGTGTTTCAAGGTGAACCTTCTTTCAAAATCATGTAGGTATCACTGACAAGTTTTAGTCATTTTTTTGACAATTTTGAACCTCCAAAAACCTCTCTCCATTTATCCTTTTCTCCCAAAACATTGTGTATTCCTTATGAATACTAGGTAAAACAATTCTAAGCCTTTCAATGTCATTTAAATCTCCTTTGTCTATCTCACATGATGCTTTCAAAAGCAAGGGGTGTTCTGTTTTATAGATTTAAGGCAGACAGTTCTAAAATATTCCTTATGTTCTTCACATGATTTTCCATCTAAACTTGATATATTTCTTCCCTCATATGAATTTATAAATAATTTTACCATACTAATAGCTCTCAAATGTCATCTATTTCATTTCTTCATTTAATTTCTTGTAGGTGTCTTGTTTAGCCACTTGTAGGTGAGCATTGTTATTCTCTCCACAGACAAGGTATGAATATGACAAGAATATGTCAAGGAAGGACCTTAAAGCCCATTAAAGATCATTAATAAACCATTTAAAACATTTTATTCATCAAATACATATTATGAACTAACTTCAACACCAAAATTCCAATGTAGAAGATACATGTAAACATATATGTTGACTGTCAAGGCTGATAGTGAGGAGAAACTCAACCTTTTGGGTGTTATTTTGACATGTCAAAGGTTAATTTTTTTTTAATATATTTCCAAAAACATCTTAATTTATTAAAACCTCTGAAATAACCATCATGTTTCATTTTAACTTAGAAAACATTCCTTCAAGATGCTTACAAGTGTTTAAAGATGACAGTTTATAAACTATCCAAGCCTACAAGAGGCTCCCTTGTCATTTGATGATACCCATTCTTGAATGGTGATGGATAATCTATGGAGGAGTTATAAAAATCATTTGAAAACATCAAACCCATCAAAAATAAACATAAGAATCAGAAATAGGCTCAAAAGGAGACCCCTCATAGTTGTAAATGCATAAAAGGTTGTCTAGAGTCTAACTAATTGTGCATAAAGGAGGAAGCACCAAACTCAAATTTATTATTATGTATTTTAATTAAATTAATATCACTATCCACTTGTATAAGAAATCTCTCTAACTCCACTTATATAGCCCATGCCAAGTGTTTGATGCTGACCTTTCCTTACTTGCTAAGATAAGGAGGAAAGAAAAGAAGAAAATTTTGAATTTATTTTATGCATCCCCTAAAAAAAATGTGTAAACGGTTTTTTGGAGGTGAAGAGTCACATAACTAGTGTTTTCACCTGCAAGTGAGATGATTCATTTTGTACAAGTGCCCAAAAGGCCCTAAAAATAAGGGGAAATTACCTTTCTCTGAGCATAAATAATTTTTGGACTATCATATAACTGATTATGACATTTTCTAACCTCCTCCATGTTAACCACAACCTAATGATAAGTTTTTATCTTTATCCCATCTATACAAGTCCTCTTTTTGGCTTAAAAGGTGGCCTTACATGGCATATTTGATATATGTAACATTGTAAGGATAATTAAATGACTTAGAGAGGTCTTAAAACACATATAAAACCTTATTAGGACCAAACCAACACAATTTATACCTTTAACTAGGTTTGAACTTATTTGACTAGGGTTGACTTTCATTGACTTAACTAGTACAAGGGGACTAGACTTGAAGAAAGGCTAGGCTAGGGATAAGTAAAACATATAGATCAATATGAAACCCATATAGGAAATGAATAAACTTCTAAAAAATTTTAAAAATTTAGGGGTTTACTCAAATTTGACCAAAGGTCAAATTTGGTGAACACTTTTGGCAACTCTTAGGGGTAACATGCATGCCTAAGTTAAACTATTAGCCTTATCCAACTAAGGGACAATGGATTCTTGAAGATGAATAACAAGGACATTCCAAAGAAAAACATAAGAAAACACACCAACCCAACCACAACAAGACCAAGCAAAGAAAACACAAAACAAGACAAAAGACAAACTCACACTTGTGCATGAACACTTAGGGAACACAAGGAAAACAAGAAACTATGTACAAGGGAAGAGGAGAACCTTAGTAGAAATGTTTGATGTGTATCCCAATTACTAGGATATGAAGCTCCTCTCCATCCAACCTTGAGAGTTGGAAATCATTGTGTGACCTACATTGAGTGATCATATATGGGCCACTCTATAAAGCATCAAACTTTGTGTGTTGTCCAAGTTTGGTCCTATCTTCATCCCATTTTAGGATAATGTCTCCTTTGAAACTCCTTGGCATGGATTCCTTATAAAAATACTTATTTTTTTCTCTTGGTGAGTGGTCATAGTTTTCATAGCTTGATCTCTTATCTCATCAAACTCACATAACCTAACTTCCATGCTCTCATTTTCCATCAATTACAACTGCTAGGTGAGGTCTAAAGCATATAACTCAAGTGAAATAGGTAAACTAGCCTCCCTTCAATAGAGAAGTTTGTATGGTGAGTTTCCAATTGCTCTATTTAGGGTGATCTTATCATCCCAAAGGGTTGTCTTTAAGTTGGAATACCAAGTCCTTCGATTTTCATCCATTTTCCTCTTTATGATCCTGATTAGATTCTTATTTATGGACTTATCTAGTCCATTCCACTAGGGATAATAGCTAGAGGAGGTGATAAGATATATGCCTAGCTTATAATTCCATTCACTTGTCCTTGATCCTAGAGAAGATAAAGTATTATCTGATATTATTATTGAAAGAGATCCAAACCTTGTTACTCTACCTTCATAGAAGTCTAGGACTGAGTTTTCATTTGTCTCCTTAAGGGGTATATCCTCCACCCATCTTGTAAAGTAATTAGTAGTATTCAACACCCATTTGTGACCAACACTAGAAGGTGGGTTGATTAAGCCTATGAAATCCAAACCCCATTACATGAAGGGTTACTCAATTTGGATTGGATGAAGAGGCAAGCTAGCTAAATTTATTTTTCCATCAAAAATATCACTCCTTTGCAATTTTCTTACTGAAGCATGAGTGTCTTTAAACAAGCTAGGACAAAAGTATCCAGCCCCATAATCCTAGTAGTTGTAGTTCTTGGAGAAAAGTGACCACCATCTCGTCCATCATGGAATTAAAATAGTACTTTATCAATTTGATCCAAATCAATACACCTCAATAACACACATGAAAATTCCTTCTTAAATATCACTCCATCTACAAGTACATAAGGAATGGATTGAAACGTAAATTACCTTCTTTTGGCTCTATCAAGACCTTGTGGGTACTCACCAATTTGAAGGAAATGAATCATGTTGTGTGTCCAAATCCTTATGGATGAAGGTATATATACTATAAGGTCATCATGTAGTGCCAAAATAACCTATCTTTGGTCCTTCAAGTTTCAATCAAGGTGTTCACATAACCCTTTTCCATTTACTAGCTTGGTTGTCTTGATTTCCATATCATACTCCATGACTTTGGTGATCTAACCTTACATTTTCTCATTAAAATATCTACTTAATATAAATTATTTTACACTAATATGAGGCACAACTATGTGGAATTTATTACTTGATATCATGTGTCTAAAATTATTTCAGCTCCTAACAATTGAAAGCACTTATTTCTCACCATAAGTGTATCTTACCTCATAGCCTTATAAACCTTAGCTAAAGAAGGCAATAGTTTGTTCCAAATTCTAATAATTTTATTGAGTGATCATGTTAGAGATTACCTCTTCATTCCCAAAACTATAAAAAGTGAAATCCTTAGAAAAGTTTGGACTTGTAAGAGTTGGAGCTTAGGCAATGGCTTGTTTGATTTCTTCAATACTTTCCTCTCTCCTTCATGTCCAAGTGAAAACTTCATCCTTCCTTAGCATGGAGGTTATATTCTTGACCAAGTTATAAAATTTAGTAATTAATCTCCTTATGAAATTTATTTTACCAAAGAAACTTTGCAAACCTTTCTTATGTTTAGGAAAAAACAATTCCAAGATGGCATTCACCCTCTTATGATCAATGGATAAGACCTTATTAGAGACAATATGTCTTATTATTTTTCCTTCATGGATATAAAATACAAAATTATTTGGGTTTATATAGATCCCAAACTCTCTACACCTCTCAAAAATTTGCCTTAGGTTCTTCAAGTGATCATTTGCATCCTTAGAGAAAACTATCACATCATCAAGATAATCCAATACAATGTAATTTATTAGTCCTTGAAAATCCATATCCATTACATATTTACAAGTATCCCCAACATTTTATAATCTCAAATTCATCTTCCTATAGGCATATGTACTCCATTTGGTGGTGAAGGTTGTCTTGTATTGGTCGCTTTCTTTCACCAAAATCTGATTGTACCCAGAATAATCATCTAAGAGAGAAATCCTCTCACTACCTACCACAACTTGTAGAATTTAATCCATAGAAGGGATGGGATAATGATTTCTCAAAAATACTATATTAAATACCCTAAAGCTCACACACAACCTGATCTCTGCATTCTTCTTTCTAATAAAGATTAAGTTGGGCAACTAAGAAGAATGCTTGATAGGAAAGATGATTCTAGACTTACTCAACTTGGTGATTTATTTGTTCATGAGGGGTTAAATATTAAGATTTATTGGCCTTTGTCTTTTCTTTATAGGCTTGTAATTTTCATCTATCTCTATGGTGTGTTGATCTAGGATTGGATCAAAACCCTTTAAATCATTATACTTCCATGCAAAAACAGCACTAAACTCCTTGCATAACTCAATGAAATCATGCTTCTCTTGATTAGTGCATATATTTCCAAGATAAAGTGTCTTATCTTTAAATATTTTGACCTTTTCATAGTTATCTTACTTGGTATACATTATTAACTTCTCCTTATTTAGCTGATCATCCTCATTGAATATGCTTTCAAGAGTCACTAGGCCTTTGGGAAGCTTGTTAGATTTTAATTGGATAATCTACCCTCCATATTGTTGTTGTAGCTTGGAATAATTTTTGGTATCAAAATTGACCTCATCTTGTATAAAAATGGCTATTTTTTTGTCATTCTCAAAGACATGGAAATTGGTGATATTATCTAGTATAGAGAACCTAATAATCACCTTTAGATGAGGTTGGTTTTTGTTTTCCTTTATACCTTTTGAAACATCAAACTGAGTTCCAATATATGCCAACATATCAACATGATTGTTGTCCTCTCTTGTGATGGATATGATTTTGAAGGCTTGTAAATCCTCCACAAGATCCCAAACTCTATTCTTATTAGACTTGAGCAAAGAGTTCTTGGTCAAATTTTGCCCTTTAACTTTGTTGACAACAAGATCAGTATCTCTGTATACTTGTAGTTAGTTAATTCCTCTTTTCCTAGCCCATTAAATTCCATGCATAATGGATTTATATTTTTATACATTACAATTTCATAATAATTAGAATCTAAAATTTGAATAGTACCTTTCTTTACAAGGTGAAACTAACATTGCTGCACCACCTACCCCATCTTGCTTCTAGACCAACCAAAGAAGAATTACCATAAACCATTCACATATTCACTTGACTTCACTATATTTGGTATAAAATATTCCTTCTCATGCATATAGTACACCCCAACACTATATTCTTCAATAAAATTATATAATCATGCTCATACTGTTCATTTCCCCATTCATCTAGGAACAAATCAGAAACTCCCTCAAGGTAAGATGATGGAGATTGGTCAATGTGAAGTTCCTTTTCATCAATGATGGCATATTTAAAATTTTACACCTTAGGTGATTAGGTTTCCAAGTGAATTTTATGAATAGGCTTTGGCTCAATTTTCACCTTAGTACCATACTTTGTCCTAAACACCATATAAGACCAATTAACTTCCAAATACCCACCTATCTTATCTATAAAATATATTGAAAAGCAAAGGGAAAAGTATAGAGTTAAATATACCATCACCACATCATGAGGAATATAAAAATTTGGAAAATTATGAAAAATTAAATTTAAGTCTTTCACTATCCCCAAAGTCTTGGCTGGTGATCCATCCAATTACAAGACTCCCTTAGTCATTGGCTCATATTTGAGGCCTAGTTTATCTATTATACATTTGGGCATAACTAAAGTACTAGACCCACTATCTATGATGAAATTATGAACTAATAAATAACCAATTATTAGAGAAAGATATAAAGGAGGAGATTTCTCATTCCTTTTCCCTTGACCATTAATATATTGAGCTCCATTAACTAGAACCACATTATCACTTCTAGATGGGCCAACTTTCTTACCGAATCCATGTAATTCCTTTTGGAGTATATATTTCTAACCTAGTATTGTCAAAGAGTCCCAATATGAGATATTCATGTGAATATTCTTCATCTGGTCCACCACATTTATGGAAGGATTATTTGCCTTAGTAATCTCTTTAGGAGCACTAGCACTTTATGATGTAACTTGTGGAGGTGGAGGTGTAGGAGCTAACTTTTTATTTGTAAATATCTAATTTTCTTGTAGTTTAGGAGCTATATGATACCCACTCACCATTATAGATAATTCAAGGATAAAAAAAGGTCCTTGATTGGCTCCTTGAGCTTCTTCAACAACCCTCTTTTTGGATCTAATGTTGGAAGATACACTAGCATTGATGTTGTTTGGATTTTTCAAATGATTTATGTCACAAAAATCTCCCTCCAAGTGATTGATGAGAGTGGAATAATATTTCACTTGAAAATTTTCCATTCCATATTATATTTACATCTCTAACTTTAGAACTTGTAGTACTTGATCTCCTTGTATTCTCATAGCTTGATTGTGCATTTCATTTGCATAAGAAACCTTCTCTTGACCTTGTTCAAAAGATGGATATCATGGTTATTCTTGAAATAAATTATTTTTAATGGGAAAAATGGCCTTCGAGGATGAGGGATAATTAGTATTGTATCTTTGAAGAGGTCTAATATGGGTGATTTGACCTTATACCTATATATTGCCTTGAAGAGGAGGTCTATCTATTTGCCCAAACTAATTATAGGACTAATATGGTCTATAGCCTTAGGCTTGTTGTCTCTTGAGTACCAGCAACTCATTAGTATCAATTTTTAACAAAATTTTGACTTCATGAATATCATTGGAAGTAATAATAGCATATTTCTCATTTCTAGGAAAGGGAGTCAAGGTATGTGTTGTAAATTAACTAGGGGGTACAAATCAGGGAATAATAGCATGAGAGGCCTAAGAGCAATCTTTCCTACTTAGAAAAGGAAATTCTTCACATTTATGGCTATATCATAGGTATCAATGAGTGTATTCCCATCCATAGATTGATTCATCGTATACACATCACTATTTATTGCTTTTAGGTAGTACAAGAATGCATAATTTGGAGTAGGTCTCATAAGAGCCAGGATCCTATCTCATATTTTTAAAAATCTAGTCTTAAAATATTACATAAACTCATGTGGCGCCCCTTTAATAGTAGTGAATTTATTGTCTAGATATAAGTGGTCACTCTTCTCCCCAAACCTCTTATTCAATATATCACCCAACTCATCCCACGAGCCAATAAAATTTTGAGGTAAGGTACCATACCAATCCAAAACTTTACCTTTGAAGGACAAAGCCAAAAATCTAATAGCCACATTATTTTGGGTAATGTTGTGATATTAAAAAAAAATATATGTTTCTAATATGTTCAATGGAGGTAATATAACCATTCCCACTAAGATATGTAACAGTCTTAAGGGATTCTCCTAGAATTTGATCATATTGGGCTAGATTTAAAGGGGAAGATCCAATGAAAGCTAGAAAAGGTTGATTCCTATGCATCTTGGAATGAGATTTGTGGATGTTGGAAGTTGATTGAAACCAAAAATTATACTTCTTAAACAAAAAATCTCTTGAATATGGATGAGTACTCACAAACTTAAACCTTTTGGTGCAATATGGAGGTAGTTTCACAAACTCAAAAGGTATATATTTAATAGCAGACCTAGTGGTCACCTTTGGCATGGGAATTTGCACTCCTGAGGAGATGCCTATATCTCCTCATCTAAGTGTAACCATGGAGACATCCTTCTTGGTATGGGTGATAATATTGAGAGATGAATCTCTATAAGGGTTAGTTTTCACTCTTTGAAGCTCTTCTATACCTATCAACTTGTAGATGAAAAGGGATTAGGAAAATAACTAATAAAAACAAAAAATGTGATGCATAAAAAATTATTATCCTCCTAATTGAATAAAAATCCACTACTTAAAGATAATAAGACTGTCTCACACAAAACTCATAACATAGGATGCATTGTCACATTAGTGTTTCATAGGTTAGATTTAAGAAGGTGTTTAATGCTTAGGAGGGTACTATATGATTCCATGAATGGATATAGTCATGAACCACTTTTAATACACTTATAAACTTAAGAAAAAATACTAAAAAATACATGTGACAACACCCTTTCTTCAAATTGGTAAACAACTAAGACTGACATGCTAGAAAAGATCTTTCACCAGTAAAATCAACAAGATTCAAATTAATACTCAATATAACAGCATGTGAGTGTCAAAATAACTTTTATATATCTTTCAAAGTCTTTAAAGTACAAATTTATCTATATTTTCCCCATCTACCAATAGAGGCTACTCAAAAGAGCCAAAAGAATGCATATTTATAGTTTTGAGAGAAGAGTCAAGCAAAGGAAGTCCAAAAGTCACTTAGACATGTGTCAACATGAGAAAATAATTTAAAATTTAATGTGGAATAGAGGTGGGTTAATCCATTCCATGTTAATATTTCTACTTTTCTAAAACAAACCATAAGAATTGTGAAAAGTGGCACAAAACCTTCAGACTTGTCATACAAAACTGCCTTCATGATTTGCCTTCCAAAAATACCTTATCACTACATATGGTAAAGTTTTATTATGGGTATGAGTAGGAGGTGTTACAAAAAATCCCTCACATGCATTGGATTATCCCTTCACCATTCTTATTCTTTTGGCCATGCACAATCATCCTTGGTAGTATCAAAATGTCTCCTTTCCATGAAACTCCCACACTTGGTGCCAAAAAACTTCTAATTTTGTAAATTTATCCATTAAAATGTGTAATGAAACTTTTCAAAGGTTTCCATATCAATATTTTCAATAATTAAGCCTTAAAAGGCTTCCCTAATTGAGTTTTACCATTTTTCATAAGTGTTCACTAGCTTGCCCACTAGACTGGATGAAATGAGAGAGGTGGTAAGCATAATTATGATTTGTTATACCTAATAAAATTAACATGATAACTTATAAAAATTCCTAAACCTTTCTTCAAAACTAATTTGGTCTCCTAAAAGTTCACCATTCTTGCACAACACATTAAATGGTCAAAAAAGCCTTGTTTTGGCCTATTCCATAAAATTATGTACATATAAGTCATATGTGGAGTATTCATGGATATTAATCTGAATAATTCAAGTGGTTTCATGGAATATCCATTTCATCCAGATGCTCAAAATGCATGCTTTCTCCATTCAGGTCCTTATGAGGGTTTATAAGGGTTTTAGAGAGGTTTTCAGTATAAACCTTCATTCATAAAGTGATCACATTGTAAAACCTTTATAATTACACTTTTTTATTCTTTAGGTCACTCTCCATCATCCCCAAATATCTCATCCTACCATGCAAAGGGTTATGAAATATGTGAGTGTCTAATGTTGCCCTTCTAGTCCTGTTCATGCTTCTTGTGAAGGTCTGAGCACATCTTAGACCAAAAATGATCTCTTGTGGAGTTTACCTTCCAAAAAAATGTTTGATCACTTCTTTATCTACCCTATAAACCTGATACAATCCCTGTAATAGCTCAACAAGAGCTAAAAATGGAAATGACCCCTGTTTTGAGATAAGCACTATACCTTGCCAATGAGCCTGCATAGACCTTTGAGCTACATAACTAATATTTTCACTTACTATAAATTATAATAGATTTAAAACATAATTTTAACCCTCATATTCATTATTCACAACACTATAATTATTCTTAAGGGTTAGAATTTGAAATGACCTGCATTTGCAACTAGATTTACATGTTTCCTCACTAGGTCTACCTGCAGACCTTCTTGTCTAGACCACCTTGTTTTCATTCCAACCTTATAGATAGTTTTTTCACATTCCTTAATTTTTATTCCAGATATACAAACCTTATTTACTTATCAAACTGACTTTTGGTTCACTATTCATTACTTTTCCCCAAAACTACCATTCTTGTGCATAGAAACATCACCTTACCTTTGAGACAAAATAGAGGCATATTTACCTATTTGTATATTAAAATTGAATATTTTTAAATATATATAAGTTATTAATTACCAAATTTACAATTTTGTTTTTCTAATTCCATGGTTAGAGGGTTTAACCATCTCAATCTACTCAAAAAGGGGTTAAAACCCTATTTTTTCATATTTTTTACCAAACCTCCTTATAGATGATCATTCCAAAAAAATTTCATGATTATAATTTTTTTTGTAATTATCTACACCCTTATTTAATTCTTATGGAACCTTTTATTTCATCAAAAACCTTTTTTGTTAGTGAAACCCCTATGTTTATCCCTTGAGCCAAGGTTTTCTCAACCTGTCTGTATGGATTGAGTGTATTTTACTAAGAGAGAAAGGTCTTTGGGTGTATTATTAATGTATTTGGAATTATATCACATTAATTTTATGTTAATTATTCATATTAACATTCTTTAAACTTCCCTTTTCTTCCTAAGAAGTCAAACTCACATCTTGCTCTTTTCAAACTAGGACCCTATCTGACTGTAACAGTGAATAGTGGTGTTGTTTTTGTAGATGTATTTCTTTAGAGGTATTTAAAAATATTAATAATATTAAATATAATTAATTATAACTTTTTTATGGTCAAATAAATCCCATTCCCTTAGTTCTTAAGTCATACTAGCACTTTCAAGGCTTAACACTACTCATTGCCTTCTACAATATTTTGGCTTGGTTGTAAGTCATTCTATAGGTTTTATTAGTAAAATAAGGAATATGAGACCTTATTAATATCCTCTTGAAATTTATAAATAATTATTTATCACCTTTAACCCATATTATATGGTTAAAACCATCACAATATTTTCCCATTCTTTGACTTCCTTATGACCTCTATCTCAGTCCATATAGGGGCTGTAAGTACACCTTGGGTTCTTAGTAATTATTTAAGGGTTGAGTTTATTTATTAAGATTAATAATATTTTCAATAATTTCAATCCATTAAAATTTAAATCTAAAATTCAATTTAAAATCATTATTTGATGACCACTTTCTAGTAACCTTGTTATAAGTGCCAACTTTTCCCTATGTACGGACAGGGTGTGGGCCTAGAAGGTCATTTTCTTCAAATATATCTTCTCTTATAAAAATTTTATTAGGAATTTATTTTGTAATAATTTTTAATTATTTCTCCCTCTTTTTCATAGTTTAGGATCCTCCATATGGATTTCAAGGTGAACCTTCTTTCAAAATCTTGTAGGTATCACTGTCAAGTTTTAGTGGTTTTTTGGACAACTTTAAACCTCTAAAAACCCCTCTCTCTTTATCCTTTTCTTAAAAAAATTTGTGAATTAATTATCCATACCATGATAAACAATAATAAAATTTTAAATTTAATTTAAATCTCCTTTTTCTATCTCACATGATGCTTTCAAAAGCAAGGGGTGCTCTATTTTGTAGCTTTCGGGTAGACAGTCCTAAAACAGTCCTTATTTTCTTCACATGGTTTTCCATCTAAACTTGATATATTTATACCATAATATTAATTTCCAAATCCTTTTACCATAATAATATCTCTCAAATTTCATCTATTTCATTTCTTCATCTAATTTCTTGTATGTGTCTTACTCAACCACTTATAGGTGAGCATTGGCATTCTCTCCACAGGCAAGGTATGCATATGATAATAATTTGTCAAGGAAGGACATTATAAACAATTAAAGAGAATTAATAAACCATTTAAAACATTTTATTCATTAAATACACATTATTAACTAGCTTCAACACTAAAATTCCAATTTAGAAGATACCTACAAACATATATGTTGACTATCAGGGCTGATACTAAGGAGAAACTCAACCTTTTGGGTATTGTTTTGGCATTTCAAAGGTTCAAAAATTTCTCTAAATTTCCAAAAAAATCTTCATATGTTCAAACATTTTCAATAACCTTCATTTTTCATTTCAACATAGAAAACATTCAAGATGCCTGCAAGTGCTTGAAGCTAATAGTTTGTGAAATATCTAAGCCTATAGGAGGCTCCCTTGTCATTTGATGATCCCTATGATATAATGGTTATAGATAATATGTGTAGGAGAGATTAAAATCATGTTAAAACATCAAAACCATCAAAAACAAACACAAGAATTAGAAATAGGCTCAAAAGGAGACCCCTCATAGTTGTAAATGCATAAAATGTTATCTACAGTCTAACTGATTATTCATAAAGGAGGAAGCACAAAATTAAAATTTATTGTTATGGATTTGAAGTAAATTTTTAATACTATCCACATGTATAATCACTCTCTCCAACTCCACTTTTATGGCCCATGCCAAGTGTTTGAATGTGACCCTTCCTTGCTTTTCAAGATAAGGAGGAAGGAAAAGAAGAAAGATTTGAAATTTTTTATGCATTATCTAAAAAAAATGTGGAAATGGCTATTTGGAGCACAAGATGTGTGTAAATGGTGTTTTCACCTTCAAGTGAGATTATCCATTTCATACAAGTGCCCAAAAGGCCCTAAAAATAAGGGGAAACTACCTTTCTCTAAGTATCACTAATTCTTGGACTATCATATGATTAATTTTGACAATCTCTAACATCCCCCACATTAACCACATCTTGATGACAAGTTTGTCTCTTTAGCCCATCCATACAAGTCCTCTTTTTGGCTAAAAAGGTGGCCCCACAAGGCATATTTGATATATGTAACATGGCAAGGATAATTAAATGACGTTGAGAGGTCTTAAGACACATCCAAGAGCATATTATGACCAAATAAAAACAATTTATACCTTTGATCAAGATTGACCCTATTTGATTAGGGTTGAAATTCATTAACTTGACTAGTACAAAGGGGCTAGACTTGAACTAAGGCTAGGATAAGGATAAGTAAAACATCTAGATCTATATGAAACCCTTATAGGACATGAATAAAGTTATACAAAGTTTTAAAAATGTAGGGGTTGACTCAAATTTGACCAAAGGTTAAATTTGGTCAAAAAACACCATCATGTCATATACCCATCACTGTATCTAGTTAACTCATGCCAATAGAGCATGATAACATTATTTTATTCTTTGATAAGTATCATGAAATATTTGTTTGGTCATATGAAGATATGCTAGTTATTAATCCTAATATCATTATCTGTGACATCATCACTTACCCAAATGCAAAACCCATTAGACAAAAATAACAAGAATTTCCATCCAAAATTTCCACCTTATTTTATAAAGAAATTTTTAAAATTTTGGATGCCAAATTTATCAAACCTATTGACCATTCTGAATGGGTATCAAAAATTATTCCTACTTTGGAGAAGATAAATCACACTATCCCTTCTGCTTGTTGGTACATTTATATAATCAAGGTCATGACCAATATGTATCCACTAGACCTAATTAAGGGGTCTTTTAACACACAATATCACAAGAGAGGGTTCTAAATCCTATAGTCAATAAATAACACAAAATAACCCTAGCTAAGTCCTATGGTTTCTAAAAAAGTAAATAAAAAATTAAATCTAATCTAGTGCTCACCAAAGCATTTAACACATATGGTGATTATAAACATAAAACTAAACATGAAAATAATAACTCTACTCTAATTAATGTAAAATTAACCCTAATGCATGGAGAGAGAAATACATTCAAAATCCATTATTTATTATACTTATATTTATTAAAATATAGGAATAAAAGTTAATAATAATTACCTTGAAGATGAACCCATCAAGACTCAATCTCTCCCTTGGCCAATGGTGCTTTGCAAGAGGTTTTATTAGTTCATAAGGATCACAAAGATAGGTTATATATGGGATATAATACTTCTCCTATATATCCATGACATTTCCATAAGACAATATTCTTTTGTCCAAGTGTAAACCCTAAACTATGACTCCTCAAGTAGAAAGGTGGAAGAACAGATTGTAAGAAAGTGTAAATGAATGAAAATGGCATGAAGGATGTTTTTATATAGCCAGATCTAAACCTAAACCCTTATGATGTTTTAGCCAACACAGATGGCCCAGTCAACCTAATTATTTAATAAATTAAGTAGTTATTTCCCAAGATAAGTTTGTTGGTCTAGTTTAGTCTCATAATGTGTTTATTTTGAACAATAGGGTCAACCCATTTGACTATGTTTGGTGGATGATAAAAAGAGGTATTATCTTAGGTAGGGGTATTTGAACTGGTAAATTTCTTAGAGGAGTGTGTAAGGGAGGTGTCAAAACTTAGGTAAAATGCATAATATATGTTTGTGTGGATTTAAGTGGTGGTATAGTGAACAACAATCTTGTGAATCACCAATGGTCTACCCACACCTTACCTGGTGCACCTTTCAAGACATGCACTCAAACATATAGAGTATTTATGGGTTCTTATAAGAGAGAAAGCATCAATAATTGATAAATTTTAAAAATATGTTATGTATATAGATGCCATCCATTTACTCATATTCTAAATAAGGGTAACATTTTCTCATGTAATGTTAATTATCAATAGGCCTTTGATAAATTAAAATAATATCTATTAAATCCACCTATTCTAGTTACACCTCCACCTAAAAAGTTGCTACTTCTATACATTTTAGAAATTGAATATACCTTGGGGGCACTCCTGGCATAGCATAATGAGTAGGGGAAAGAAGAATAGTGTATTATTTGGGCTACACATTAGTTTTATATGAACATAACTACATCTAATTAGAAAAAAATTGCTTAGCCATGGCATTTTTATCCTAAAAGTTATGCCATTATAAGCTCAACAATAAGACCATTTTGATTTACAAAGTAGACCCACTCAAATACCTAATTTCCAATGTATCCTTGATTGGTCTTATGGCCAAGTGAATTATGCTATTGAGAAAATTTAAGATCGAATATGTTCATCAAAATGCCATTTAGGGGTAAACACTTACAGATCATCTTACCAAAGCACCCTTGTCAAATACCAAGCCACTTTTTTCAATTTCCTTGATGATTCAATTATGACTCTAAACCACACTTATATACTATATAACTATACCCTTTATAGTTCCTATACTTCTCATGGATTAAGAGTCAGTATTTTATTCATAACACCATAAGGGGATCTTATTCTGAAAATATTTCACATTAATTTTTCTTGTAACAATAATATATCAAAACATGAAGCACCCATTATAAGGATTCATTTAGCAGTACAATGTAATATCAAGAACTTACATGTTCATGGAGACTCTCAAATAATTATTAACCAATTAACAAAGCAATACTAGACCAAATATGGCAAGCCTATTCTTTATAAGAATATGGTGGACCATATTAAATAGAGATTTGAACACATTAAATTTGAACAAATTCCAAGATCCAACAATAGAACAAATGATGTAATGGAAATAATTGATTCCTTAATAGTAATTATAGATCACGTTATAGATTATTAGTTTATTATTGAACATATCTTAAATCTAACTCATGAATATTTTAAATATAAAAGGGTATGTGATATTGTTGGTCCTATCTTGAATTGGTACTATAATATATATGCTTACCTTCATGACCATATTATCCATTCTAACCTTTCTCATCAAAACAATCCTTCTTTCATACCACTTGTCATAATACCATTCTTGAGAAAACACTCTATCATAGAGCATGTGGTAGAACTCTACTTCATTATTTATCTTCAACAGAGTCTAAGTTAGTGCTTAAATAAGTACATGAATGGATTTTTTGGTCCCACACTAGTGGAGTGGTCCTGTCCAATAAACTCTTATGTACAAGGTATTAGTTGGCCATTATGGAGGTTGATGCATGTGCATATGTAAAAAAGTATGTGGCTTATCAAAATCATGCCAATATCAATCATGTGCTAGCTAAATTATTTCAACCAATCACTATACCATGACCATTTACCACATGGGAACTAAATATATTAGGAAAAATCAATCTTGATTCATCAGATGACCATAAACATATCCTTAATGCAACTAAATATTTTACAAAATGGGTTGAAACCATTCCACTCACATAACTGAGAAGTAGATTTCAAAATTCATCCTCAACCACATCATTTTCCACTTTGGCATTCCTTCTAATATCATTTATGATACTATAAGATCCTTTAAAAATAAGTATGTCAAATCTCTTTGTGTTTATTACCATATCAAGCAACACTTTTCCACTATTTATTTCCCTCAAAGTAGTGGCCAAGCTAAAGCATCTAATAAAACCATGATCTAAATTCTTAGAAAGACCATTAATGCTTTTGTCCATGATTTACATTTACAAATATTTCCCAACCTATATGATAACCATACCAATACTCAAACTCCAATAGGAGCCACACCATACTCCTTTTTTTAGGGCATATAATTTCTTCTCCCTTTCAAGATCGAGTTAGCTTGTGCATTTCATTATAAAATATCATTGATGAGGAAGAATACAAAGTTTCTCAATTACAAGATTTAGAACTACTTAATGAAATATAAGTATCACTTTGAACATTCTCCAAGTATATAAGAACAAGTTTTTTTGTAGCTACATCAATCATATCAAACATAAATACTTTAATCTTAGTGATTTGGTTCTGAAAGTAGACCAAAAAATACTAATTCTACCTATGAAAAGAAGGTTAAATTTGAGCCTAATTGGATGGGCCCATTCATCATCAAAACTAACTATGGATATGGAGCATATAGATTAGTTACACTATATGGATTCAATCTAGATGAGCACATTAATATTATACACCTCAAGCATTTTTACACTTGACTTACTTGAAAATTGTCTATGAGGAACCTTAATTAGGGGAATGGCCAAAAATCATCCCTCCCTCCATCCCACATTCCAATTTAGTCAATCCATTTTAATCTTAATCCCTCATCTTATTACCATTATTAATATTTATTGTATTTTATTAATATAATAGATGATTATAGATTCCATAATTTAGAGAAAGTTTTTAGGTAGAATATTTAAATCAGTCACCATCAGCACATCTAAGACAAACAGTACGTCAAAGTAACTTATGCATGATTTTCTTATATGATGGTATTTGAAATTCATATTTTAGATTTTTTTAAATCTTATACCATATTTATCATCCTATTCACCAATATCCTTTGTCTCATTTTAGATGGCATAATTTACTACATTTGTCTGGCAGGAACCCCTTATCCAACCATGATCATTTTCATTTACAATTGCCATTTTTTATCATTTTCACTCATATTTTTTGGAAAATTAAATCAAATTGATGTCCACACCAAAAATGTCTACAGTGTTTGGATGTTATTGGCATTTTATGTCAACTCGATTAATCTCAATGTCAATACCATTTCATTTTTTATTAATCTAAATGCTCTCACTATTTTATGAGTGTACCTTTTCCTACTATTCTTATATAATAAAATCTCCTTATTTTCATCATTTTTATTATTTACCATATCCCTAAGAGAACTAAATTTAGCCTAATGTCCATAAGACTATGTAGGTAGTGTTTACTTACATGGGACATTTGGAGTTATCTTGGCCACCCCTTCTTTTTTCTTCTATTCCCCCCTTCCATTTAGGATATTGTCTTATCCTATCAGTTGTTCTCTAGATCTTAGGGGCCAAGTATCCAAGAGTAAATTATTACATTCACACATGCACAAATAATACATTAATTTCTTATTTTATGGTGTGTTTGTTTTCTTTTAATAAATGATTATGTTTGATTATTCTTGGTGCATTTCTTTGTTTTTTCTCTTAAACAACTAGATTCTTTCTATTTTTTTTATTTCATTTTGTGCTTTCTTGCTTCTTTGCATGCTTGTTTATTTTGATTTTCTATTGTCACCTTGACTCAATACACTATGATAGTGAGGTCATAGTCATGTTTATTCTTTTCATGTATTTGTACTTGAGTCCATCCATTAGCATATGTCAACATTATCATCATGTTTTTCATCATTGGTGCATTATTTTCAATTTTCTATTAGATTAAGGATTGATCCTTAATAACTTTACGGCCTAGTTTTCATGGTGTTTTATATCATGATGCATACTATTTGGTGATATATAAAAAATAAGATGTAGAATTCTACTTGGTAATTTTGTAGCAAGAGCTCTCCTTATATACTATCCCTCAACTAATTCATCAACATACTTAATCATCATTTCTCTAAATGATTTTTTTTTCTAAGGCAAACCATTTATACCAATCAATGATCAAATTCACTCTACTAGGGTTGATCCTTGCATCAGTGATCAAATATGCCTTATTGGGGAACATTATTGTGATCAACCAAGACCACTCTTTTTGGGAATAACTTAATTATTTAATATTTCTTCTAATTCTAATTCCAAATATTTATTTTATTTTTGAGGCACCATCTATTTCAACTTCTTTCCCAACTATGCCCTCAATGGGTAATCTAGGGCTAATTAAGAACCCTTTGGGGAATCAATTTGATTTTAATGACTCATAAATTTCAAAAAGAGAAGAATGAAGATATCATTCTTCAAGTGTTACCAAATTTCTTATTAAATTTTTTTTATTTATTTGAAAAGATGTTACTATTATTAGTGTCTCATAGTGCCTTATCAAACAAGGGGAAAATGTAGACACTTCATTTTAACCACTTCCATGTCTACACTATATTTAGAGTGGATTTATGTAATCACATGCATGTTTAGCTAGAGATCACCACTAGACCTAATTTACCTTCACAACTACTATTTTAACATAAAATCATAATGACACATCCCTAATTAGGGAAATTGATCATATTTCATCATTTATCTTACCAAATATGTCTTAAATTAAATCAACCCTTTGAAAGTGTTTTCACAAGACAATAAAGTGAAAACTTGATTGATAAATAAAAACATTTCAAAAGACCACATTTCTTCTAATTATTGATTAATCCCACTTAATCAAGTATAATCATTCCTCTAAAAGGAAAATCCATGGATTTGAATTATCCTATTTTATTAGATTCAAAATTAGAATATTGCCTCATAAATGGATGACATCACCAAGTAAAGTGTGTAAAAAATTAAAGTTTATGACATGTCTTGCACTTTACTTACACACTTAAGACAATATATTACACCCTCTTACACACTTAAGAGGACCAATGAATGCACTTTCCTTCCAATGTACCTTCCATACTAAAATAGTCCTTAAATGTTCTCTATTACACTCTCCCTATGTGTAATCATAGATTTGAGGATTGATCATTAGCCCTCTATATTGAGATGATATGAATGGTTCATAATGATTAAGGAGAAATATAAATAATAGCCTCACAACTCTCATTTCAAGAACCTTCTCCATGGAAAATTATGTTGCCAAATTACACAAATAGCTTCCTAATTCTCATACAAAGCCAAAACCAAATCAAGAGTAGACAAGAATAGATTCTACTCACATGAGAATTCAAGTATTTATAAACACTTATGCATCTATAATTCAAGCTCAACCTCTTTAGACTGATATTCAAACAAATCTTCAAGGGAGGTAAAAAGCATGGTTATTTATCTTCTAATTTGCATTTCTTATTTGCAGTCCATATCTAAACTGAGGGATTAGGATTCAGAAGTTATATAGTCAAGTTATTTTGATTTGATTAACTAAAAAATTACTAACATCTCTTGGATTCCTAATCTAAAATAATTTGGTATCAACTATATTGATTTATCATTCATGTGGATGCATTATCAGTAGAGTCTGACATCCATTTGTTGAGACATGCATTGTTACTTGTGCACTATTTTTTGTTACATGTCTTGATGTATTTTTGGATAAGTTTGATGTTCAAACATAGATCATACACTAGTACTCATATCACTAGCATAAATTTTTCTCACATTCATGGATGTATTGTCAATTAACCCTGATGTATATTCACTTGAGTGTGTTTTGTACTTACAAATATAGGGGCTCATTTTTATTTATCTTTTGGGGTTGTTGTGGCCCCTAATTTCTCTCTTATGTGAACACTTAGTTTTTATGAATTGTGTGACATTTTGGTGTCATTATGCACTAATTTATCTCACTTATATGGACTCTTTTTTGTCCTAGTTTTAATCCTATCTATAGAGTGTGCACTGGTACTTACCAACTCCTTACATAGATTGCACATTCTTGGATGAATTGTTGGTTAAGTCTAAAATCCTCACATTTAGTGTGTATTAAGGAGGTCATTATCAATTGTATTGTGTAGTGTTTTCTCTTTACAATTCTTTGGTGTCTTTTATCAGTCATGTCGACTCTACTTGATAGATACAAATTGATGAGGAGAGTTGATTCTACATCAGTTGTTTTCTTGTAAATACCAACTATGTTTATTGGCATGAATATATGGAATTATTTCTCATTAAAAATAATCATACTCCATTCCTATATGGATAGATTCCTACACCTACTAACTTGAATCTATATAATAAGTGAGTTAACACTTTTGACAAGGTTTTTGGTCACTTACTATTCCATGTTTCTATGGATATTCATTACCATGTGGAGAATGCATAATGTCCCTACAATATTTGAATAATTCTTCAGTCTCTTTTCAAAGATCTAGTTGAGATTTATATCACTCTTCCTCCTCTTCATATTATCTCTTTAGAGACTATTATACTCTCTCCTCCTAATTATATTTCTTTTGATGACACATCCCTTATGGACAATGATCTTCTTTGTATCTAGCCACCACTACGAGATGATGTTTTTCTAGACCTTAGTTACCCTATGATAGATTTTGAAAAAATATATATACATGATGTTACTCTTCCATATCTATCACATATTTTCACCTCTATTATTTTTAGTGAGAGTACATATAATGAGAGCATAGACAACTCATATCTTCATGTGGATTACCCTTCTTTACTTTATGATTCATGTTCCACACTTCACATGGGAATTCTTTTATTGAATGTTTCATGTCCTTCTTCTGAAAAGTATACTTTAGTGGCATTACATTCAGCTCTTATGCATTATCTTTCTAGACTTGTGCCACATAATAAATTTGGAGCATATTCAAATATCTTCATATTATTTTTGTCATCTTTAATTTTGGAATGGGGATAATTTCATTACCCACATCAAGTTATTTATTTGGAAAAATTAAAAAACATTCTTAGATGTAAATGGAACTTTGATAGTATTTAGGCATAAGATCTCGTTATTAACATTGGTCATCTTTGAAGCTATACTTGGAGTGTGAACTAATTTATCATCATCTTCAATGGGGATTTTTATCTCTTTCTTTTTTTCTCTCTTTCTTTCTAGGGAAGGCGGGGGGGGGGGGGGGGGGGTAGTGGTTTCTTATGAATTTTCATTTTTTTCCACTTTATGAGAGTTAATTTGTACATGGGTACCTCATCAGGCCTTATCACTAAGACCCATTTCTTCTACCCACCTAAGATGTGATTATGGGAGGTGTTAGTCTAGGATACTTATTTTCCTTTATTTTATTATTTGGGTTATTCCTAAACTCATGTGTTATTCCTACACTTGAATTGGATTTTTTATGTTTTCATATCATTGGGAGTTACTTTTGTCCTTTATCATTATTTAGCTGGTGTTATTACATCATAGGAGTTACATGCCTATTTTAGGCCCTTTTTGGCTATTAAATGGAAGTTACACACCATACTCTCCTATTTTTAGATCTTTTATTAGTGAGATATTCATAGAGTGTTGGATATTCACCTCTTTGTTTTTTTTATTATTTTCATTTGTGGTTTCATTCATTTTTGACAAATGTTTATGCCTTTATTTGTCTTTTTCTTGTTGGACCCATTAATCTACTTGATCCATAGATCTTTGTGGACTTCCCAATAGATACAAATATTTATTAGCATCATGGCTATATAATTATCTTGTTTCATTGTAATATCTAGTATAGTTGTATTTTCTATTTTTAGCATCTCAGTATAATAAATTTAGTAAATGTTCATCTATTTTTTGTAAAAAAATGGCATACTTAAGAGATATTATACCATCCTTATGCCCTATGTTATCTTTTCCCCTTTAACCCTAGATTCCCTTAATTTATATTTTAGGGTCAAACATTTGGTGATTTATTAACCTTAGAACATCTTTTTTGCATAAGCATACCATATAATATGTTTCTTACCTATCATGGCCTAATATTTTTTATTCTTTATATCTCTTATCATGGATGATATTGATTGTTTTTATGACTATGATTATGAAACTCTCTAAATTTATATCAAAGAAGAGGTAAAAATGATTATTATTTTAATCTTATAAATGATATAACATCTAATCTTAAATATTTGAATGGTGGTAGCTACCATCTCTCTAATCATGGCCATGTTCCCACCATTTCAAGAGATGAGTTTATTAATCTTAAGGTAGATAAATATCCTTTACTATTACTCCCTAAACCACCATCATATGATTTTGGCCTTTGATATTTATTAAAATATGGATACAAAGGATAAGGGTTAGGAAAACATGAGCATGGTAAAACCCATCCTATATCTCTTAAATATAGTACAAATTAGCAAGGCATAGGATTTTAAGAAAATTCCATGAGTCCTCAATAAGGAGAGTCATTTAATTATGCCCTTCATGCACATTATACCACAAAAGTGGTTACATATGACCAAGATGTTCCTTTATATGATCATCAAAAGTTATGATAAATACATAAAGAAATTAATTTTGACTTACAAATTAATTATAAAGTGGTTATTCATTAAAATAAACTAATTCAAATCCTCATAATTCCAATAGTTCCAAATAATGTCTCCCTTATCAAGAGTGATGATTCTTGTTTCCCTTAATTTGACATTGAAAAATTTCAAAAGGATTACCCAAACATTATGTCATATTTACCAAGTAGCTTTAAGGAATCAAGAAGAGGGAATCATTTCAAAATTGAAGTGTCAAAGGCTCCTAATGTTCCAAATATTACAATTGAGGTCTTTAACCCAAGGGATATTTATCTCCCAAAAGATTCATTCCTGTAAAAGGTTTATACCATATCAAAAGAGGTATATTTATAAAATATCCCTCTAAGAACAATTTTTATAACTCTACCAAAGGGTAATGAACCAATATCTTCAAATTATATACCAATGGTACCACTATTCAAAGATTTAATACCATCACCAAAGTATCTAAAATTTAGTGATTCATAAATTGCACTTGTTATCCATGAAGATGATGATACTCATATGCCTAGATCCAAGAGAGGTGGTATATTAGAATCAATGATAACACCTATTCCATGAAACAAAATTTCCATGGAGTATTTTATTTATATGATGAACACTATTGGGTAACTTTTAAAATAGGTATTTATACTTCAAATGAAAATGGATTTCCATAATACTAATGCAAATGTTATTATTGGCTAATTTAGCCACCCTTGATAATGGTATGTTCAAAAAGTGTTTTGATTTGTATAAATTTTAAAATGGTCATATATAAAGTTTTTTAACAAAATTTAATATATTTTAGGATAAATTAAGGTTTCACTTTTTTTTTCCTGTTACTTGTTACAATGTTGCAAAGTGACTCCCATGAGAAATATCAAGTGTGAAGGTTTAAAACCATATGTAGGGTCTAAAAGAGATTATTTTAGATAATTTTAAATTTGATAAAGGTCATATTGTACTTCATTATTCCCATACACTTGATCAAAATGTCAATTCTTCCTTTTCCAACATATATTCACATTTGAAGCTTCTTGGTTTATTGTTTTAATTCCCAAAAATGGCATAACATGATGAATGGAAAGAAAATAAGGTAACACGGTTTTTTTTACATTATAATATAATTTTTAAAGATATTAAATACTCCATTTGACATCTTTAATATAGATACAATAGGTTATTATTCTAAATGAATAGATTTAATAATAAAACAAAGCAAATTTAGATGATATTTTATAGGTTTCAACATTAAATCAAGTATATTAAACCAAGTGGATAATTATATTAGGTGGTAATATCATATCATAATATTTTATATCATTTTAAAGACCAAATACATTCCAAAAAATAAGATAAATGTCTAAAATAGGGAAGAAATGATTCAAGAACTCCATCAGGTCACTCACAAGAGAAGAAAGTTTAGTTTGAAGAAGATGGTTATTGGAGGATAAGAATTATTATGAAATTTGATATTAATGGTTTTACTCCACCCATATTACCTAAATTTTTTTGGAAATATTTAGCAGTAAGAGGCCATTTCTTTTCTAAACAATCACTAAGAAGTTCGTTGCTCCTAAACCCCTAGTAAACCCTAGCACTTTGGTTTTATCCTATTGCCAAATTTTTTTGAGATCATTTAAAATAATTTTAAAATATATTTTTGGGTATAATAATACATCACAAATCATATATAATCAACCTTAAATCATGAACAAGTGCCATGTGAGAGAGCAGGTCTTCAAAGTGGAAAAATCTAAGGGGAGACAATCAGAAAAGGTGTTTTTAGGAGGTTTATGTGATTGATTGAATCAATAAAATTGTTTTATTATATATATTTGTATCTTCAAGTCCAAATTAAAACAAAATTAGGTATTTATATCTCATAAAATTGATTATATACCCATTTCTCTCTCTGTAAGTGTCTTGTTCTTGATTTTTGAGTTGTATAGACTTGAAAAAAAGTGTTATTTATATATTTTGTGATTAATCATAAAAAAAAGTGATTTTAATTTTTATAAGGTTCCATAAATGTTCAAACCCAAAAATAATAAGCTCTTGATACCCACTGAATCTCAAAATATAAAAAAAATTGCAAACTAGCTTGTTTGTTGCCCTTACAAACCTAGTTTTTGCAAAAAAGTGGATAACTTCAGTTATAAGCCTCCGTAACCTATGAAATTTGGAATGAAGGTATTTTAAACATTTTATAAATTTTAAAGTTTTATATTTCTTTTAAAATACCTGAGGAGAGATAAAACTCAAAAATATAGCTCAAGTCTATTAAAAATGGAGAAAAATAATCTTCAAGAGGACTAAAAGTGGCATAATTCAAGAATGAAGGATCCAAATGCCTTGAAATTTCATATTAACATCATATAATTTTTTTTAAATATTTTTTAATTGTTTATAATGACTTGCGCAATTGGAATGGTAACTTAAGGCCATTGGACAAACCAAGACAAGTTTTTTTAGAGGTTTTTGAAACTAGAATGAGGTTGTAGACCTCATCAAGGTTATAAATGAGTGTGATAACCTTAAAATAATCCATATAAGAATAAAATATCATCATATAATGATTATCATAGTCAAAATTAATTTAATTTATAAATTTTTAGGTAGTTTTGGATGGCTCATACACATGTAATTTACTAGGAATGTTATTGAGAATATTCAAACTTGTCAAACTTGACTTAAGTTTAACATGTTCATGGATACTCATAAGAAGGATAAAATAACCTAAAACATTAGTTTATAATTAATATAACATGAAAAAGGTTTCCATATAGTTCTCAAATCTATATAGAACTCCTATTGGATGAATGTTTTCAGCATTCTTCAAACCTCCTATCAAGTAAGTTGTGAAAATTATTTTTAAAATGGTTTAAAAGATGAATATAGGTTATATGACCTTATAAAATATGAAAGTGTGAATTATTATCACTCTCATAATTTTAAATATGCATTTAAGACCCAAGAATGGTGTATCAAGATACTAAGGAGGTCAAGGCTAGCATGTGTCAAGGAAGTAACTTGTAACTACACTTCAAGAAGTGGATGTGTAAATCCAAGGATAGAGAGTTGGTTTCAATAAAAATCAAGTAATAAATGATGATATTATACTCCATCTATCACAAATAACTATATTAACACTTCACCTAGTACATTGAGAATAACATGACAATACATTTTTTTATAAACTTGGTGATAAAATGCTTCTATTTTGTAAGTAGTTTTGTGCATATGTCATCCATCATGGAATCTTAACACATATAACTTATCTCTATCCTTATTTATTCTATAAATTTGTCATTAAAAGGAATTTTAAGGATCTTAAAGCTAGGTATGGTGAATCCCTTCTCAAATTAACACTTGTTCTTACCTTTTGGAATGAATAACAAGTTGGTTTACCTACTTCAAGCTTGATTTCCATGTATATTTGTGATTGTGCATGATTTATAGTGGTAGTTTCCTAACTCCTGATGAAAACCCATCTTACACAACTCTGTAACCATCAACTATGAGCTAACTTCATATATATAGGCCTGATTTAGTTCAAGCATTCCTTGTAGCCCTATTTTCCCTGTTTATTGGCCATAACTCCTTGTTAGTTAACTCAATCATGAAATTAAAACTATTTTTGGATACCCATTAAGCTCTTCTATAACATACTGAAAAATCTCCTGAGGTTACTTTGTACGGATTTATACTTTCTTCTTTAGACCCTATTCCAATTAGCCCTCCTTTTGTGCAAAATGTCTTGTCCAGAGTGATGTACGGACTTTATAATCAAACAAAGCACCATTCCAGATACCCATTATCTTCTTACAAGTGAATCAATCATTTTTTTGGGAACTTCTTTGGAGAAATCCACTTTTCCTCTATTGGCCTACACTCTTCCCTTCACATGCACCTAGGTCTCACTTGACAGTTTACTTTTTCCGTACTTATCCGTAATTTTGCACCTTGAAACCACTTCCAACAGTTTGATAACATCATCAAGGGTCAAATTACAAAGTTTCAAGAGTTTTCAAGCATTAAAACTCATTTTAAGGGTTTGAACCTAATTCAGAATTTTCCCATGACAGTCACAGGCTGCGAGCTAATTATTTTTGCTGGGAGTGTTCTAGGTTGTTTCAAGGGCTATAATCACTTTTATAGGGTCTGTTTTAACCCCATACACCTTCTTCAATAATCATCCAAGTCATATCAACCCTATGTACCTTCCAATGCTTAACATTTTAGTGTCTTTGACTGTATTTTCATAACAGTCAACAAGGTTCTTAGTTTCTTTTCAAATACAATGGTCAACAGTGTTCAAATCAGGAGACTTACATTTTCAATTCCTCTGCCAAGTCTGCAAATCTGCCTCCTTTGCGTCCCCCTGTTCTCTTCTTCTTTTTTTTTTTTAATGTTTTTCCCCTGTTTTTTTTTTTTTTTTTAACAAAAATCTTCTATTCTTTTTAACACACAAAAACCTTCGAATGCAAACAAAAGCTCTTAACAAATTATTCCATCCTGGGCTGGGCGCAACAATCTGCCCAAACTGCACTCAAACAAACTCCCAAGATAAGGAGATTCTAACTAAACTACAGGCTTAAAACAATATTAAGATTAAAATAAGTTTTCAAAAAAATGCAAAAGTAAAAAGGAGGGAAAACAAAGCAATTTAATTCTTCAATTGATGCTCCTGCATCAACTCCCTTTATTTTTTCCTCTCACTCTTACCTATTTTAAAGTAGGTTGGTTCATTTTAGGTCATATGAAGTGTTGTAGTTGGTTGTGTATAGGATTAGATGTGGAAATCTATCATTAGTTTGAATTAGTTCACCTCTTGGTTATCCCTCCTGATTCATATACATTTACCAATACATCCATGTTTAAACACTGATGTAAAGAGAATAACAAGTTGGATATATGTAGTCGAATCAGTCTTGCTTCACTTCACAAGTGTATAGGAAAGTGGAGATTAATATTTTGGTGCATTACCTCTCTTTACTTTCAATTTTCTCTACCATTTGAGTAGGTTAGTGTTGGTTTCATGTGTTGTATCAAGGGATCCATCCCTCTCTCATGGTTATCTCTAGTCATAGGTAACCCATAACCCTAGAGAGATCTCATTTCATTAATTGGGTGAAGAGGTCCTAAAACAAACCTCTTTAAGGGTGTAAATCAAAGTGACAATAATGTTTAGCATGCCTGGTGGAACTACTTTCAATGTACCTCATCTATTGAAGGATTTTTGATGTTGTCCTTCAATAAATCAATAATTGGAGGAATTTATACAAGAATAAACGGTGACTTCAAGTTTTTTACAGCTATTTTAAGTAGTCAAAGTGCCTAAATAACATAAATTGATATGTATTTTAATCATCCATTTTGTGAAAATGAATATTTTCTACCTTCATATCCTTCATAACAAGATGAGAATGCTTATGCCATCATCTCAAGTATCCATAGACTAGTAGGATATAAAAAATTTCATGAAACTTTCCTCCCTCCCCCCCCAACTCATCTTTCTAATTATCTTGAAAAAATTCTCAAATAAATCTAACTTGACTTTGAGAGACAATGTATGAAGAGTGATATGGATAGAGTACCATAGGTATCAATAAAAGCTTGCATATCAGGCCTATATCCATTATCAATAGATAGAGTTGTTGAAGAGACATAATGAGTCTACAAGAGATCATTTAAGTAGTTACTTATGAGAATATAAATAATTTAATACAAAATCCAAAGTTATAACTAATAACCCCTTGAGCCTTCAAAAGAGCTTACTTATTATATCCCAAGCTTTAAGATGACAAATACTATGAAAGAATATGTGCTTATGCAAGCTCCACCCATGCTTCCTTAAGTTACTCAAATTCCTTAACCAAGGAAATTTGTAATCTTATTATCCACTCCTCATATACCTATCCAAAATCAAGAAAGAGAGGAAGTTATAGAAGACATACTAAGAAATTACCCAAGTTTTTTGATCCCATCATCAACTTCTCAAATTGAAGTTGTTAATGAAGATCAAGGTATATCAAATGTTGTTATGGTTATTATGAATCTATGAATTTTACTTAATAGAGGATGGTTAGTATGGTATAAGTTTAAAATTGAAAAGAAAATGAAAGAAACACACTATCATAGAATCTATAGGCCTAGACGCTAGGGAGAGCTTAGTTAACAAACATGAATAAAATGCACAATTAAAATAAAAAATAAATAATCTTTTACCTTCCTTGGATGCTCCAAAATGCTTGTTGTAGTGTATTGATCAATTTTTTCTCATGAAGTCCTCATCAATGGAAGCTTGGCTACCTCCATCTCTCCTTGGCATGTTCAGCTTGTGGCTTGGCTTGGATTGAAATCAATTTGGCATGGTAACACTAATTGTGATGGCTTTTAGAATCATTTTTGCATTATAAATTTGCATTATCAAGACATCTTGAAGATATTTGAGCATAATAACTTTACACCAAAATATATTAAAAATGATGTGGTAAGGCCTCTTATTTATAGATTATTTTAAATGTCTAAAATCAACCTAAACCACCCATCTTGAGATTGAGATGTGTGGTTAAGGATTAATTCATTTTTTGGAATTAAGTTTATAATTATCCTCATCATGAAATTGGAAGAAGGGGAAATTAAGAGGCATAGAGGGCATGAATCTTGATATTTGTGGCATTTATGACCTAGGGATGTCTTCCCAAAAAATGAAGTCACTTGATTATGCAGATATTCAATATTCATTTCTAAAAATAAGTATTCAACAAGTTTCCATGGAATTCTTGATTAGGATCTAATTTGGATTGATTAGCTCTTAAGCATGATTAAGCACTTTGTGCACAAATTACTCAAATTGATTAGGATGCCTTGTTATTTGTCCAAAATTTGATTGGATTAGAATTAGAAGGTGATATTAGATGCATTAGATATGTTATCCCATTTAGGATTTTACCAATAGTAAATAACAAAGGCACATGTCTCATGTAAGAGATTTGATATAAAAGATCATAAATTAGTTGGCCGATAAATTTCATTAGCCCATTTAGGGATAACCTAGCCAAAATTGGAACTTGAATATGTCAATTTCACATCATTAAGTATGTTTTAGTGCTTTTAGGCCAAATTGTGTATTTTAGGTGGAAATTGCTTAAAAGTTTGGTTGGAGGTTATCGATGGCCAGATTTAGGTGTCTACATTTTTCCCCTATTTGGGAAGGCATTGCAAGCTATAAATATAGTAATATATTCTTAAATAATGAAAAGATCTTGTATGCCTAAAATTACAATGATGGTAAACTAACTATATGATGCCCCCTTGAGGGAATGATTGGCACAAGTATGTCGGCAAACGGTCCCTTGAAAAAAAAGAAAAATTAGGAGACTAAAGAAAGGAAAGATGATGAGGTGAAAACAAAATAATATTGAAAAAGTAGTCAAAATAATTGAGAATACAAGTGGGATGGTGTACAATGGTTTTCCTAAAGGTGGTTATAAGCATTATGCCCTGATACTAGCAATGTGGTATGATAACACAATGATATTCCCAAAGGCTATTATAATCATTGAGAAGATGGAGCTTCCCCAATTAGGATAGAAAAATAAGATAATAAAATGCCCTATATTGGCAAAAAAAGGGAAGTGGTGAAAACACAATGATTTTCTCAAAGGTAGTTATAATTATTGAGAAATGCAAGTGGGATGGTGTGGAATGATTTACCCCATAGGTGGTTATAATCATTGGACCCCGATTATGAAAAACAAAATAAAATTGACTGAGGACTATGATAACTTAACATAGATGGTAATGATCAATTGGATAACCTACTAGTAGGGAGATGCTTGTTTGAACTAATAAAGGTTAAAATTCTTTCATGGTTAATTACTCTATTTGGGATATGATTGGGATTAAATCAAGATGTTAGTGTCAAAGAGATGCCACCATTATTGAATAGACTTATTGAAGCTGAGGTTTGTTGTAGCATGTGTTGGTAGACATCATGGTATAACATCATGAGGAATTGGATAAAATATGCATGAGGACTGACTCCCATAATCCAATACTCAATAGAAGATAATGCACCAATGATAAAAACCATGATGATAATGTAAACATGTGAATATGGATGGATTCAAATATAAGTGTGGGTAAGGAATCACCCAATGAACACACATAAACCAAATCAAGACAACAGTGCTAAAAGAAAACAAACAAGTAGACAAATAAATAAAATAAGTAGAGATAAACAAATAAACAATGTAATAGAAACCTTATGAACATTGCCCCTAAAAAATAGACAATAACTGAACAAACAAATAAAAAGGGGGAATAGAATAAAAGGAAAGGGGTGGCTGAGTTGTCTCCATATGTACAAGGCAAGTAGATGTTTCCTACATAATTCCATGGATGTAATATCCAATAAAAAACTTTAGGCTAAATGTAGTTCTCCCAGGGAATGAGAAGAATATGATAACTGATGAAAACAAATAGAATGTATGTGATAAAAGAATAGGAATGGTCTTAAAAAATGGCAAGTGCATGAGAGAAAAGGCTAAAAAGGATGTGGAAACTAAGTGACAAGTGATTTATTTGTAACTTATTAAGGGTTCCCAAAATCCTTAAGGCAAACAAGTGTCAATGTTTTTGTTCTTTTCTAATAATTTTTTCAAATGTTTTTGGCATTATTTTGGAGTGTCTCAACTAAATCAAGAATAATAAGACACTAAATGGTTCAATCTCATAAAATCATGAGATCATTTAAACTAAGGCTTCCCACAAAATGGTGAGAGTGTGGCTTAGGTTGCTCACAAAATGGTGAGAGTGTGGTGGAAGGGGTCACTAACCTAACCTCAACAAGTATCAAGCATTGTCTACATAGTTCCAGAGTAGGACCTCAAATCATTATAGTGTTGCCTTTACAATGGAGGAATTTTACTAGTGTAGTAGGTAATTCAAACAAAATAGGCATAGTTGGTAAAAAGGCATAGTACAACATATGAATTGGCAAGTTGGTACGTCAAAGCTTAATGGTGCCCCTAGTTTTCCCATAAGTGGTTATAACCAAGACATAATGTCATAGATCAATGGTACTAATTTTCTTAAAGGTGGTTATAATTAGTAGCAAGACTGGTGGTAAGAAAGGAATAACAAATGAAGGATGCAACTGCCAAAAATTCTCTCACACTATTCCAAAATATGTTCTCTATCTAAAGTACTTGAACCAACTAATGAAACTGATTAGATACCTTGATGCTAAAAATATGTAATGAATGAGAAAAACCAAGGTTAAATGGGATAGGATTTAGAACACATTGGGTTGATATGTTAGAAGTAGAAAGTGGATATGGCTAAGAGGATGGATAAGGATGGTATTTGTACAAAATAAAATAGTGATAAAATGCCAAAACTAAAATGGTGTTTACAGATAATACACTTTAGTACTTAATCATAGTACCATTTGAGATGAATAATATTCATCGGCTTAGGAATTTCATCTTCATCTAGTGTGGAAAGCTTGTACGCTCTTGATCTATAATCTACAGTAATGATAAAATGCCCTATCTAGTTTGGTTTAAATTTTCTTTTATGTTTCTTCTCAGTCATGGTATTCTTTTGGTTTCCTTTAAGAAAAAGATCACCAAGTTCACATTTTATATACTTAATGTGATGATTATAGTGGCTTTTGAGTCGATTCAAATATGCTTGAAGATTATTGAGTGTGATTGTGTATTTCTCATCAAGTAGGTCTAGCTCTTGTAGGTGAGCTACTTGATAGTCATGATCATCCAGGACATGATTTAAAGAGATGCACAATGAAGGAAATTAAACCTCAATGGGAAGGATAGATTTAGTACCATAGACAAGTGAGTATGGAGTGGCTCTTGTGGGGGTACGATGATTGGTATGGTATGCCTAAAGGGTAAGAAATATCTATAGGTGCCAATCATGATCGACATCATTGATAGTATTTTTGAGAATATTGATAATGGTTTTGTTGGATGCCTTGGCTTGGCCATTACCTTGATGGTAATATGCTATATAAAAATGTTATGTGATGTTATATTTAGTACATAATTGATCTACATTCTTATTATTGAATGATCCTCCATTATCATATATAATGTTAGAGGGGATACCATAGTGGTAAATGAGATGATTGAAGATGAATTTGGAAATTTGCTTTCCAGTCATGTAAGTGAGTGGTATAGCTTCAACCCACTTAGTGAAATACTCAGTGGTAGTATATATATTTTTGTGGCCATTAGATGAAGTGGGGTTTATCTTCCCAATGAGGTCAATTCCCCATGTAGGAAATGGATATGGTGTCAACATTAGTTTCAAATTTTTGGTTGGGCCATGAATCAAATTAAAATGTTGTTGACATTTGTCACACTTCTTTACATATGTAGTGACATCTGTGTCCATCATGGACCAATAATAAACAATATGTAAGATCCTTTTGGATATGAATACCCCACTAGAATGAGATCCACATATCCCTTAGTGTACTTCTCTTAATGCTAGTGTAGACTCTATTGAAGTTAAAAAATGAAGTAGAGTTCAATCAAAACTATGATGGTAAAGGGTGGATCCAAGTAGAGTATAATGAGTGGAATGATGAATGAAGGATTTAGTTTGTTTTTAAGATAGGTTAGGTGGTAGAACTTATTCATGAAGGTATTTGTAAAGGTTTGAGTACCAGATAAAATTAGGACCAACAATATCACAAATCATTACAATGACTGAAGGTTCATGAGCTGGTGCTAACAAATTATCAAAGAGGAATTAATACTCTCTAGCTTTATCTATTTGTCAAATTAGAGATCCAATAAAAGCCATGAAATCTATAGTTGTATTACTAACCCTTAGAATGTGCTCAAACTAAATGTTGGTAATTTATTGCTTTAGAGTGTCGACCATGGCTTTATATGGAACTATCTTGTTATCTTTGGTCTAAAAATGATTTGTGACCTGATTGATGATTAACTCAAAATCACCATAAACTTGGAGATGAGATATATTCCAATGCACTACTTGTCAATGTCATAAAATAAGTGCTTCATACTCAACAATGTTGTTAGTATAAGGAAAGATGATTCTAAATGATTTAGGGATTAGATCCCCCTATGGTGTAATAAAAAATATGCCTACCCCTGATCCATGTGTAGTAAATGAATCATCAAAATGCAATTTATAGGGATTCTCCTCAAGGGGTGTGTCAATGATGGTCATTATGGATTCATCAAGAAATTGAAATGTTAGTGCTTGTGTGTTTATGAGAGGTGCTTCAACAAGTTAATCTACAAGAACTTATCCCTTGATTTCCTTTTTATTAACATATTCTATGTCAAAGTCACTGATAATCATGATTAATTTAGCCATTCTACCTTGTAAATCTATTTTAGATAGTAGATACTTGAGTGGATCTACTTTTGGAATGACCATTGTCTTATTATTCAACATGTAATGGCATAGTTTCTGAGCTATGAAAACCATGTCTAGATAATATTTTTAAATAGGTTCATATTTATGTTCATATATAACCAAGGTATGACTTAAATAGTATATAACATGCTCTTTTTCATTGTCATCATGTTGAGCCAAGAGTGCCCCCAGAGCATGGTCAGTAGTTGATAGGTATAACAAGAATGGCTTTTCTAGCATAGGTAGTAATAAAATAGGTGGATTACAAATATATTCTTTGAGTTATTGAAAATTTGTTATTTAAAACACATTGGAGATATATCTCCACCCCTTCAACCAAGTTGGACCAAGTTTGAACCATTTGTCCTTTGGATCATTTTTTAGAGTTGTATAAATCTAAGCTTTTTTGTTTTTAGAGCTTTCATCATTTATGCAGATATGTCTAGCTACACTTATGGTGGATTCATGTACAATCCAACTTATGATAGAATGGCTAGACGAAATCCCAATAGGAACCCCTATAGAGAAATATTTTCTAAGGAGTTTCATTATTCTCCCTATAATACTCCATATGGGGAACATAGTCAAAATTCATAAAATCCAAATCAAAACATGGATTGTATAAAGAGGCTTGTGAGGATGAATTTGAAGACCCAACTATAGATAATGTTATTTGGGATATGGATCTATACCCTCTTTGTAATAATTAGTACATGGAACACTATTAAGAACTAGCTTATGAGCCAACTCATGACTGGGGTGATATGGTTTATGAGGAAAACTTGGATGCTTAGGCTTGTGTGAGTAATCAGGCTCCACCACATCATACCATTTATATTAAAATATTAAAATATCTGAGGAATATCATTACCAATCCTATATCTAGTCTTTTGGCTTGTGTAAGCACCAAGCTCCATAATGCCCCTTCATCATTCCAAGACCTAGTCCTTTGGCTTGTGCGAGTAATCATGCTTCACACTACCCTATCATTATCATCTTAGGACTTTGTCCTTTAGTTCATGAAATAAATCATGATCCCCAAGGCCCTACCATTATCTAATCATATACTATTCCTCATCTAGTACCAATCCCATCCAAACCTCAACCGATCTAATCATTTAAAGACCAAGCTATGTTCAAAACTAGTATCTTCCAACTCATTGGAAGCCAAGGCCAAAATAACTAACCAATCCAAGATTTTTTTTTGAACCAACCATTTTTTATAAGTTATCTTGTGATGAATCACTTATTGATCCTATCCCAATTATTGAGGGGTCTCACACTAATGAGCCAGTCTTTGTTGAGTCACTTCTTAATGATTATAAACACCTCTGGGAAAATCATGACCTTGACCATGTACCTATTTTCCAATATCCTCCTATTGATAAGCTATTCTCTAAGGAGTTATCTCTTGAATTTTTTCCCATCTTAGAGGACTCCCACTTTGACAAAACAATTTTTATAGAGTTCATTATGCCATCATAGGTCGCTACTTATCCAAAACCAAATATTCAATAAGAGATACATAGTACCCATTAGATGAATAATTAGAATTAGAGTTAGGTTCTATTATTGAACTAACATCAAACTTATCATCATAATCTAAATCAACATTAGTCTCAACATCAAATGTAGAGTCCCTTGAGTTAGAATTAGATTCAAAAGAAGAATATGTTCATGGTTATTACAACATTGGTTATGCATGCCTTGTAGATCAATTTGAATACATTTGTGGTCCTTCTATGGTTTTTGAGGATGAGTACTTTCATTTTGAAAAAAATTATCCTAGTATCTTATACAAGGATTGTGATGCCAACACTTATTCCATTACCATTCTACATGCCATAACCATCAACCAAGATAGCCAAATTATTGACATTCCATCTCCCACAAGTGTCGATTAGTATCTATAGAATCACACTTTGTTAAACTACATCCATGGTGACATAGTAGTTGAAGAAGAGCAAGGATTCCAAGACAAAATTCATGTATCATAAGAACACTCTCTTAGTGAAACCTTTTTAGAGGTGCTAGGGGACAATCCAAGTCAAAACATAAAATCTTCTAGTGAAACTTTTTTTGAAGCGCTAGAAGACAATCAAAGTCAAAAGCCAATGTTCATTAGTGAAACCTTCTCAAAGGAACTATGGGACAATAAATATAACTTCATTGGTGAAAACATCTTTGAGGCACCAATATCTTAGCATAAAATTTCTTCACTGCTTGATGAAGACAAAATCAAAGATTAAATCAAAATAGCTTCTTATTTATAGCCTAATTAGATGGTAGCTACTCTCAAGATTAAACAACAGAAAAGTATAGTGGTCTTATCAAGAGAACAAGTTTTTAGTCTCATCAAATCCAAAATTATTTCAAATTTGTCATCAATAACATTACATGTGACTAAAAGTCCTGATCTTCATTTTTTTCCCCACCATTAAATATTCCATTATCATCTACCATTTCATTTCACAATCAAGCCTACCATCCATTATTTATCCTTGTTTACCATCCATGGCCACACTTTCCTTTGTAGAGGATATAAAGATACCTTATTTTTATGCTTGATAAAATTAGAATCAATGACCAATGAAGATCACAAAAGCATTCTTAACAATTAAATCTATATGTAGTTCTTGATGGAGCAATTATTCAAATGAGGTGTGGGCTAACAAGTAACATGATCAAGTATTTTATTTGTATAATTTACTGATTAGGATGTGCATCTCCATCTCAATAATAAAAATAGAATCATATTCCATTTACCACACCCAAGCCAAAAACATGTACCATACCATTTCATGTACCATACTATTTCACATTGCCATGCCATTGCCATTATTACATATCCATTTACCATTGTCACATATTCCTAATATTCACCATATCACCTAGGGGTAAACCCTATTACCATTTCATACATCTTATTATTTCATTCCTATCAATACCAAAGCCTATTTTTAATCATCCTACCCAATCCTATTTTGATCTTGGTTACTTTGGTTTTTCTTACACTTTTTATGAGCGGATTCTAATCAATTTTTAATAAGAAATAAAATTCATGTTTATAATGATAGTCTATGAAATTAGTGTGATATTTGATTTGGAAAGATATCTTTCATTTTCCATCTTGTATCAAGTCTGTTTATGTGAGCCTGATTATAACTGCCTATGGGCAAATCAGTGTTTCACTAGTCTTGCTACTAATTATAGTTGCCTATGGGCAAATTAGTATTATTTACCTATGTAATTGTATCTTAGTTATAACCAAATATGGTCAAACTAAGGGAAACATTTGATTATCATGCATTGTTGCATTACCTTTCCATTATTATTTTCATTTGACTTGCCTTTTGCCAAATTTGAGAACTTGTTGGGACCTCATTGGTTTTTCCCTCCCTTTTGTGTGGATAGAATTACTGAGACTTAAGGTCATTTTAGGACTATGTGGGTCATGATCAATTCATGTTAAGGTCACTTCAATCCCCCTTTATATACGCTCTCACCATTTTGTGAGAAACCTAAGCCAAACGCTCTTCTCATTTTATGAGTAGATATCTTGTCATTCTTTAACAAGTTAAGATACCTCAAAATGCCAAAAATATTCATAACATTTCAAAAATACCAAAAATATTTGTCTTATCTAAGCCTAGTTAGTTACCGTCAATCTTCCTTACTAGGGCATGGTCATTTTTAGGATGCTTTATTTTGCTTTTATTTTTAGGCTTTTTATTTATTTGTTTATTTCAAGTTGTTTGTTTGTTTGTTTGTTCACTTGCTTGTTTGTTTGCTTTAAATATTGTTGCCTTGACTCAACCTATATGTGTTTATTGGGTAATTCCTTAAGAACATTATTCTTGAGTCTATCTATATTCATCCATTACCATTGTCATCATGGTTTATATCATTGGTGCACTGTTTTCAAGTGTTTATTAGCTATCAGGATTCAGTCCTTATGCATATTTTGGCCAAGTCTTCATGGTGTTCTATCATGATGCCTACCATCACATGCTATAGAAAAAATAAACTTCAAGAATGTCTAAAATAAATGGATCTATAGAAGTTTCACCATGGCACCTTGGCAAACCCTTCCATCCCACCCTTGATCCGTATAACTCATTTGGCCATTCTAGTTGTATCATTGTTAATTAGGATGAGTATTTACTCATTAGAAAGTACAATTTAATCATTATATTGATTAATATCATTCCTCTATTCATTACTTTCATCACTTTGTGCCCACTAATCTTTAATATATATTCTAGGTTATATCCTTGAGTTATGTTTGCTAATCAGACCTAACTAGGGAACCATCATCTTTAACTAATCTAGGTACTCTTAATGATTATAACCTCCTTTAGGCAAATCAATATTTTGACTTGTATTCCTAATTATAACCACCTTTCCTATCAAATCTATTACACAAGACACATTCCTTTTTTATTTATTTTTGGTAACATCCTAAATGGGAATACGGTTCCAATGCATCTGACATTGACTTCTAATTCCAATCAAGTCAAATTTTGGACCAGTAAAAAGGCATTCTGATCAATTTGAGTAATTTGTGCACAAAGTGCTTAATCAAGTTTAAGAGATAATTAATCCAAATTAGAGCCTAACCAACAATTCCATGGAAACATGTTGAATAATTGTTTTTAGAAATGAATATTAAATATTTGCATCATCAAGTGACTTCATTTCTTGGGAAGACATCTCTACACCATAAATGCCATAAATATCAAGATTCATTCCCTCCATGCCTCATCAATGCCTTCCATGATGCCCTACATGCCTCTTAATTTACCCTTATTCCAATGTCATGATGAGGATAATTATAAACTTAATTCTAAAATTTTAATTAATCCTCAACCACACATCTCAATCTCAGGATGGATGGTTTAGGTTGATTTTAGACATTTTCAAAAATCTATAAATATGAAGCATTACCACATCATTTCTAAGCTATTCTGGTGCAAAGTTATTATGCTCAAATATCTTCAATAAGTCTTGATAATGCAAAGTTATAATTCAAAAATGATTCCAAAAGCCATTGCAGTTAGTGTTATCATGCCAAATTGATTCCAAGCCAAGCCATAAGCTAAAGGTGCTAAGGAGAGATGGAGGTAGCCAGGATTCTATTGATGGGGACTTCATGAGCACAAATAGAGAAAGCCACTAAAACAAGCATTTTTGAGCATCCAAGGAAAGTAAAAGAGGATTTTGTTTGCATTTTAGTTGTGTGTTTTATTCATGTTTGTTAACTAAGCTCTCCCTAGTGTCTAGGCCTAGAGATGTTATGCTAGTTAGTGTGTTTCTTTCATTTTGTTTTCATTTTGAAACTAAAACCATACTAACCATCCTCTCTTGATTCAAATTCCTATAATAACAAAGGTACGTGTCTTGAGCAAGAGATTTGATAAAAAATATCAATCCAAAGCACCTCGGTGTAAAATTGGCATTTTGACTCAGAATGATCTTATCAAAGTTAGTTGGTCCATAAATTGAATTACCCCATTTAGGGATACCCTAGCCAAAATTAGCATTTGAATATGTCAGTTTCAAATATTTTAATGTGATTTAGTGTTTTTAGGCCAAATTGTGCATTTTAAGAGGAAATTGGCCAAAAGCCTAGTTGGAGGTTATTGATGGCTAGATTTAGGTGTCTATAGTTATTTATAGATTTAAGGAAGAAAATAAATCAGCTTTGGCCCAAGCCTCATTCCCTCTTCCTCAAGATCCCCTACATTATTTCATTACCTCCAACTTTCCAAATTGGAAGAGTGCCTCTTCAACCCCAAAATTCATTAAAGAGCATCCCATAATTCCCTATATTCCTATGCCACCAAGTGGATCTTATAGACCTTCCATCATCTCCCTTTACATTGGAGGACCTATTATATGGAAGATAAAAGAATATTCAAGTGAAGAAGATAATTTTTCAAGAGAGGATGATGAATTTATGATCACATGGAATCCTTCTTAGACCAAAAACCATAGTTATAGAATGCCAAATATTTGTGCCATAAATATGGAAGCATTTTAATTTAAAAAATATGTTAAAGAGCATCTTGATGAAGAGAAGTCAACTTTATCTAATAAAAAATGAAATTAGGGGAATGATCGGGAGTTGGGTTGGTCAACTAGGCTTCACTTTAACATAGAGATTATATTATAATCATGTAGAATCAAAATCAAAATACAACTACAAGTGAGCCTCAAAAAGTCAATCATGAAGATGTTTAAGTGATGGTTGTAGTAGATTTACAATTGGATATTTTTCAAGATGTTCCTAGTGACCAAGAGAAGGTAAGCATCCTAAGTGAACTCACTTATTTTATTGAAAATTATGGTCATGATGAAAAAATATAGGTGAGGTGGTAAAATTAGTTAATTCATAAGATAACACCTCTTAAAATGAAAGAAAAGAAAGCTTGAAAGGAGTTATAGCAATTCTTGATAAGCAATAGAAACTTGATGATTCATGATAGTAGATTTCCCATGATTTTATTAAGTAACTCAAAGTTTTCAATAGATCTAAATTCATTGAAGGGTAGAATAAAAATGTCCTTGAGGAGTGTGAGACTCTTGTAAAGATAAAACTTCATGAAGGACATCTTTAATAGGTCTAATATGGCATTATATTATACCATGAAGGAGGTCTTAATTAATTCATCTCATTATCTAATCTTCATAAGCCTCATGAATAATATGAGAAAGTTAAAGATGACATGGAAAGATTTCTAGAATCTACAAGTGAGAATTAGTAAAGTTTTGATGAAGAGTGGTAGTAATTCCTTGAGATCATTTAGGACACTAAGACTCTTTGCATACCTACAACTCGTACTGAATACTTTGATGATATGGTTATAAATATTAGAGAATGTGATCAATAGAATGTGTATCAAAGTATATCTCAAGAAGACCCTAATGAATATAGAGATACATTTTGGGATCTCCTTGAAGAGCTTGAATAATTTTTAGAAGTTGATAAGCTAATTGACATATCTCAAGGTGTCATGAAAATCTAAGAACATTATTATAGTGAGCTACTTGAGGTTAAATTTATAGTTTTGCATATGAATTAGAGCATTGGACATCAATATGATTTTTTTTTTGTTGGAGACATGTTTACTTCAGTTGATTCACTTGGAAACAAGCTAAGGATGTTGACATGTAGTAAATAAGCCAATATAATCAGAAGGACACTTAGAGAATAGCTTATTAATTATATTTTTAAACCACATAGAGAAGATATAAGAGGATTTTTCTTTGATCTAGGTGTATTTTAGGTATTCTTATATTGTACATAGTAGATTAGTTTTGCTTCCAAGAAGTGATTTTATCACATGTGTGTCTTGTTGGTGTGTTTGTTTCTTGTGTGTTGTGTGTTTGGGAAGGTAAATTTAAACTTTTTAACTTGTTATAAATGTTGAAATAATTTTAAATGTCAAATTCGTGTTTATTATTGAGTAATAAATGACCCCATATCCCAATGGACTGATAATACTACTAGTCTAGATGTTTAGCAAGTAAACAATCCTTAAAGGTCACCAAGAATGTTGGCTAATTTAGCCACGCTTGATCATGGTATGTTTAAAAGGTGTTTCAAGTTGTATAAATTTTAAAATGGTAATATATAAGGTTTTTTATCAAATTTTAAGTTATTTTTGTAAAAATTAAGGTTTCACTTTGTTTTGTCCTATTGTTTATTACCATATTGCAAAGTGACTCCTTTGAGAGATATAAAGTGTGAAGGGTCAACACCATATGTAGGGGTCAAAAGAGGTTATTTTATATAATTTGTAATTTTATAATTGTAATATTTTACTTTTTTATTCCCATACACTCAGTTAAAATGTCAAATACTCCTTTTCCAACATATATTCACATTTGAAGCTTCTTGGTTTGTTTTTTCACATGTAAACCCTAACACTTTGGTTTTTTCCTCTTGAAAACATTTATTCATATAATTGATGTGAAATAAAATATTTAAAATATATTTTTGGGTATAATAATTTCTCCCACATCATATCCAATCAATCTCCAAGCATGAACAAGTGCCATGTGAGAGAACATGTCTTCAAACTGGAGAAAATACAAGGGGAATAGTTAAAAAAGCTGTTTTTAGGACATTTATGTGATTTAACGAATGCATACCATTATTTTAATTTATATATGGGTATATTAAAGTAAAAATTAAAAATTAATTAGGTATTTATACATCATAAAACTCAATATATACCCATTTGTCTCTCATTAGGTGTCTTGTTCTTGATTTTTGAGTTATTATAGACCTAAAAATGATTTTTTATTTCATTTTTTAGGATTTATCACGAATTAATAATTATTTTAATTTTATATCAGTTAATATAGGTTAAATACAAAAAATAATAAGCTCTTTATAACTTCTGGATCTCAAAATATAAAAAATCTAGTAAACTAGCTTGTTTATTGCCCCTAAAAACCTAGTTTTGACAAAAAAAAAGTGGATAACTTGAGTTTTAAGCCTACATAACCTATGGAAGTTTGAGTTAATATATTTTTAAACATTTAATATATTTTACAAGGGTTATAAATTATATATGGTACTTTATGAGAGAGTAAACTCAAAAATACAACCTAGGTCTGCTAAAAATAGAGAAAAATAGTCTTCAAGAGGACTAAAAGTGGCATAATACAAGAATTAAGGATCCAAATGACTTTAAATTTCATATTAATTTAATATTATGTTTTTTAAATATTTTTTACTTTTTTATAATTCCTTTTACCATTTTCATGGTAACTTAAGGCCATTGGACAAGCCAAGACAAGATCTTCTTGAAAGGCTTTTGAAACTCGAATGAGATTTTAAACCTCATCAATGTTTTAAATGAGTGTGGGAACCTTAAAATTATCCATTTAAACATATAATATAATATTTTAATTAATATCATAGTCAAAATAAATTTAATTTAATATTTTTCAATTAGTTTTGAATGGCTCATACATGGGTAGTTTACTAGGCAAGTTGTTAAGAATATTTAAGGAACCACTAGAAGTCTCTATCAAATTATAAAACTTGAATAAAGTTGAAAATGTTATTGGATACTCATAATAATTATAAAGTAACATAAAACATTATTTTATATTTCATGTAATATTAACAATTTTTCCATATAGTTCTCAAGTCTACATAAAACTCCTATTACATGAATGATTGTAACCTTCTTCAAACCTTCAATCAAGTAAGTTGTGAATATTGTTTTGAAGATGATTTATAGGATGAATATAGGTTGTATAACATTATACAATACCAAATTTTTAATTATTATATACTTAAGTATCACTCTCATAAGGTGAAGGATACATTAAAGAGCCAAGAATGGTGTAGCAAGATACTAAAGAGGTTAAGGTTACCATGTGTCAAGGAAGCAACTTTTAACTTCCATTAAATAAGGGGATGTGTAGCTAAATAAGAGAGAGAATGTTAGTTTAAATAATAATAAACTCATCTATGGTTATATTATATTCCATCCATTAATAATAATTATATCAACACTTGGCTAAGTACATTGAGAACAACTTGACACCACATTATTTGCATACTTTGTTGCAAAATAATTCTATTTTGTAACTCATTTTTTGCATGTGATAGCCATCATGGACTTTTGACACATAAACCTTATCTCTATATCCTTATTAATTTTATAAATTTGTCTTTAAAATGCATTTTAAGGATCACGAAGCTAAGTATGGTGAAGCCTTGCTCAAATTAACACTTGTTCTTATCTTCTAGAATGAATAATGATTTGGTTTTAGCCTTCTTCAAGCTTGTTTTTAGTTTATATTTGTGATTTTGAATGATTTATAGTGGTAGTGTCTTAAATCCATTTATTTTTTCCTCTCACTCTTACCTATTTATAATAAGATGGGATCTTTATAGGTCACATGAAGTGTTATTATTACTTGTTTATGGAATTATATGTGTAAATCTACCATTAGTGTTGATTTATTTCACCTCTTAGTTGTACCTCCTAATTCATAAATTTCCCAATACTTCCATTTTGAAATAATTATGTAATGATAATTACAATTTAGATTTCTTTGGTCCAATCAGTCTTACTTCACTTCACAAGTGCATAGGAAAGTGGAGGTCAAGATTTTGACGCATCAACTCTTTTTACTTTCAATTTTATCTTTCTCTTTTCCTTTCTAGTTAAGTAGGTTAGTGTTAGTTTTAGGTATTGTATCAAGGGATACATCCATATTTTGAAGGTATCTCTATTCATAGGCTACCCATAGCCTTACATAGATCCCATTATGTCGATTGGGTGAAGAGGTCCTAAATAAGCCTCTTCAAGGGTGGAAATCAAAGTGACAAAAATTACCTCATTCAAAAATCAACCTCTTGAACAATGTATACTTGAATATCCTTATCCACAAGAGTTTGAGCTACCAAATTTACCTCTTTTTTTTACTCATAAGGACCCATTCAACTACATGATTAACTAAGTACATTATCTGGTCAATGAGTAAAAGATGACAAACTATTACTAAACGTATTCCATATGAACATTTATGATGAGGATCATAATTGATTATATATACTACAAAAAAGTTACTTAACCACTTTTTAACAATAATAAGATGCATTCTTCAAAGCTTTGAATATGCATAATGTGGCATCTTACACTAGAACATTTACACAATTTCAAACAATGTGATGATGAATCCATTCAAGATTACTATTCAATTCAAAAATACATCATATGAGCTAGAATTTAGACCTTTATATTTGGATCTAAAATAATTTTTAATATAGGTATTCTTTATCCACTAAAATAAATATCATTTAATAAACAATATGAGTCATTTACCCATCTATATCTGGATTTGCATATATATGCTTCATTCATCCATACTCATCCAAAGGATCTTAACATGCCCATTTATAGGTACCAAATTTTTATTCCTCACACAAATTAGGGAGATGAATTACCAAATAAACATTATGAATAAAAATTTAGAGTTCCTATTCTTTATATGGGAGCTCTATAAGGTTTACTCAATATGGGAACAATCCAATGTACACATCCTATGCAAAAACCACAAGGTGGACAAAAAAAAAGTATCCATGCCAAAAAGATTTTACAATCACATTTTTCATGGGTGGTTCTTATTTTTTTCATAACCATATTGATCCTACATAAACAAAAACTAATTTTAATAAAATATGTTTACAATATATCAGATTTGATCTAAAAGACTTACAAAATAAAGGATGTTAAAAAGACTCCTTGGGAAAAATAAAACTACCAATTTCTTTTGGTCCTAAATTGATTAAAACATAGGTTTGGGTTATCCCAAAAAAATATATATTCATATACCTTGGGTACCCTTTTATTCTTTCAAATGGAATCACAAATTAGCCATAATTAGTAAGGTATTTTATTTTCTCATAAAGGCAAAGTGATCCATATTCCAAATGATATCATTGTTTCTTATACTTCACATGTTAAACATGAGTAGTAACATGAAATGTAACATTTACACTTTTACAACCATGATCCAAACGATGTAAAATATCCAATGTAAGGTTGTAAGGTTAGACAAATTTCTAAAATAGAAAAAAATCAAAAACTTCAAACCTAAAAATATTTAGTTAAATATCCTATTAGATCCTTGGCATATATGTTATCGGTTACATGCTGGTAGATGGAATATTAGTATTTATTATCTACACGTGTTTCATTCATCTTTTGAGTGTGATTCAGGAATACATAGATATATGATTTATGCATTTTTGGATGTTAGGATTTCCCTCTACTCACATCACTAGGACATTGGGGGCATCCACCTCTATGATCACAATACATCTACATTATATTTTTATGTGGTAATATTAAATTATCATGTTTTATATCATATATGTAATTATACATGTCGTTATACATTCTTATATCCTTCACAGTGTACTTGATATGTTATTTACTTAAGATTTTGCACTAACACATATATCCAAGGACTAGTATGTTATGTCATTTATGAAATTTCATAAGTGTTTTTCATTGTATTTTTTATTATATCATTTTAATATTATTATTTATTTGTGGCCCTTGTGCCTTTGTTTTCCTTTTTAACATTTGAATATGCCATTGCTTGTTGTATGTTAACATTTGAATATGTCATTTTTTATTTATGGACATTTTACTAAGTCATATCCATTCAATTTTATGGCATTTTAACATTCCCCTTGTTTGAATTCTCATTGGACAATTGTATTTTTATTAATTTTTTAGTGTTATTGTGTGTGTGCTTGATTCCTTATTGAGCTTGTATTGTTACTATCTAGACATTGCCATGATTCACCTCAGACATCTTAGGACTTGTTGGGATCACATTATTCATGATTCTATGATATATTTGCATATACATGTTCCCTCTATATGATACATAGTAATTTCATATCTTACATGGTTATCCTATCCATTTTAGGTAAGGTAACTACTAGCTATTATTTCCCTCACTTCAAAAGGGGGCATATTAGTGGGGGCATGCCATAGAGGCATGAATTCCACATTACTTCACATATTCAAATTCTAGTTGGGGTATGTTTTGGAAACATGTTATCCACATTGGAATTTACACTAGTTCTTAGATTCAAATTCAGTGGGAGCATGTTTTCCAAATATGTTCTCCACATTTATTCAATGTGTAACATACCTAGATTACAATGGACACATGTTTTGGAAATAGGTCCTCCACATTGGAACTTATATTAGTTTTCATATTTCTCCATATATATTTTGGGCATGATTTGAAAGCATGTTATCCTCACTTACACATTTTGAATGGATAACTTACACATTATATGGTTTAAATACACACTTATGGTATAATTATATACATTAATACCATTATTATACACAAATTCAGCATGAGGCATTTCTAAGGTTCATAGTATGTGTAATATAACAAAATCAAAACTATTTTAGATTCTAAACATTTTCAAGTACTATCACCACCCACCTGGTTGGAATTTTATTGACTACATTGAGTCAATCTAATACACTTTTTAGTTTAGTTTTTGGTATGGCTAAGGTGCTTACATCACTCAATTTTTCCAATTTTATAGGTTGGAATTGATTTCATCATCCAGCTTCATCAGTTTGATAGTTTGATTTGACTTAGTTCATTCACACTTATCAGGTTATATGTATGATTAGGTTTCATAGTTAAGCTAATCTTAACTATTAGGTGGCAACTCATCTTTTTTCCAAGGTTGGGAATTAGTGCCCTCTAATCTTTCTTTCTCTATCTTTATATAGATGCACTTTATAGATTTATATTTATCCTAATCTCAATTTTAGTGATTTATAATGATATAACCTTTAAATGAAATTACCGAAAGGCAAGATGGTTTCATCGATACATAGGTGTACTCTAAGACCTTGCTCTCTTTCAATTTCAATATTTTGATGATTTTAATTTCATATCAATTGCATGGATTATATAATTTAGAATGATTTTAGTTACATGTCAATCACTGAAAAAGTAATCAAGTTTGACTCAATCAAAGATAATGTGTTTTATACACACCCAAGTACTCATTCCTTTTCATTTAAAATAGTAATTTCATTACTAGATTAAAGATGGGAATGTAGATATTATTTATGAATTATATAGCACCCCAATATTTCACACTTGAAAATAAATATCATGGATGTACATTCAACTTATAAGCCTTTACCACTACCAAAATAATCTCATACACTATCTCTTTGTGCCACATTACTCATCTCTTAGTATTACCAATGTTATTCTAATGGCTCAAATCTACTATCTTTCCTAGAATTTTATGAACCTACTTATCTTCCGTCTCTACAAGTTCTCAACTTTCACCTATTTGTCAACTACCTAAACACTTGAGTCCTGATCATATGATTACATCAACAAAAGTGTTCAACCCTAATGTAAGTGTCCAATGCCTTAGAGTCATCTAATTTGTAAATAAAATATATCCTAAAGCTTAGCCTAAGTGATTTAATCTGAGATATTGTACAAATGGATTAGCATAAATATAATATCAACCCTTATTCATTCATCACCTATAAAATTCCTAGAGAGACCAAGGAAACTTACCAAAAGCATTCTATCAAACATTCAAGTGAGAAAATCTTCCCTATTTTTTACTATTTCCATATAAGTTATAGGGACAACACATCTACATGTTTGAAATACTAAAGGATTATCCCAAGATCTATATTTTCCAATTATAAGCTAGGTCATTATTGTACTCATTTATCACATATTTCATTATTCACACAAAATCCAACATGTAGGGGAGAAATACATGAGTTAGAGGCCCACATCAGACTATTGGCTATGTAGGGAGTGCACATTGATAGAAGGGTCTTTGTGGTATCTTAACACCATGTGCAAACTAAACCATTTTTCCCATAGCCAATATGAAGATGATAAATTAGGGTTTTTCTATTTGAAAATGAGTGACAATCCATGACCTAGATCTAAATGCACTAGATTGAATGCAATACAGACATAAAGGCATATAGATGATCGCATCTACTTTTAGTAGGTATGTTGTACTAGACACCTAAATGTAAGTTATATATTAGCATCAATGTACTCATCCTAGGTTGACACAAGTGTTTATGGATATAGATGTAAAAATTTTAGAATTGGCTGACAACTCTAGAATCCATATCCAATCCACTTTCTACCTATTTTATATCCAAATCTATATTATCATTAAAACTAGTCAAATATTTTGTTTCCTTTTAATATCTATCATAGTTATACTTTATATTCTTAGAATCTCAGTATAATAAATTTAGTATATGTTTATATGATTTTTGTAAATAATTGGCATGCTTAAGAGATTGTCTACCATCTTTGTTACCTAGGTTATCTCTTCCCCCTTTACCATAGATTCCCTTGATCTAGATTTTAGGGTTAAAAAATTATGTGAAATCTATGTGCTTATCAGAAAGTATATTCAATTTAAGAAACATTTTATAAATAACATAAATATGTAATTGAATCTAGTAAACATGTTATGCTTAGGTATTATTTTTTAATTTTTAAATATTTTTATTATTTTTTATTAGAAATATTTTGAACATATGTAAAAGTGATAGATAATAACCCCATCAAGTGGATGATCATGTTTAAGTCTTGTAACAAGCATGGGAATGATCACCTATTATATTTTAATAGTACCATATGTAACTGTATATGAATTTGAATCATGAATCATAGGATATTGTGTATGATGAGTGATTTTGTGACATAGTATCTTGAGAAATATGTTATATATTTGTATCAACAAGTGCTTATGTTTATTGTGTAACAAGATGAGTTTTTTGTGGCACTATATTCTAATTTGATACTATATATAATGTACACTATAAATTATGAATAACTCTATGATGTAATGGATGTTGAAACACTATTCATATAGGAAAGTCAACTACAAATTTTAGAACTATCTATTTAAAATGAACTTTAGTAGGTTTAATAATTGACTATGTAAGATGAGCCTAAATAGGTGAACTAAATTCTTGTGTAAAATGATCTTTAATATGTGCAATAATAAAATTTGGTGGTAGTGGGGTGGAGGATGAAATGCCTCTAGTTAAATAGCATATTCATATCAAACACATGAAACTATGACCAATTAGATATTGTGTATATATTTAATACATATGTGTACTAAAGAAGGTGATACATAGATATTATGTATCCAAAGGAGTCCTAGAAAAATTTGAAATATTCATTTTCTTAGTAAGACTAGAAATAATTACTATAGGGCCTACCTTAAAAGGCAGCACAATGTATATCAAGGGGTGTTATTCCTTTCCATCAAATCATTTTACTATCTTGATTTTATGTATAAATTCCTCATTTTTATATTCAAGAGTACGAAAAAGTGTCATCACAAAAAAAAATTCTTTAACCATTATTGATAATAACACTATGTATAAGATGTCAATATTTGTATTTTTGAATTAAAAATGGTGTATGTAGGACCATCATCCAAAATCACACTACTATCAAATTTTATTAGGTTATTATATAGATGTGATTGTAAGTGTACAAATAATATTGTATAATGAGTTATCTTAATTCAAATGATGATGATGTGCATTGGATGTCATATGCACCTCTATAATATCTTTAGTTTTTGTTGGTGTATGATTTAAAAGGCTATTGGAAAATAAATAAAGATTTATTTCCTTTTTTTTGGGTCCTAAATCATTCATAGGTTTGTTAAGGCTAATAATGCTTTCATGAATGAGATATTAGATCTTGTGCCTTAGAAAGAAGAATCTATTTTTAGAATGATGGACTCATAAATGATAGTCATAATATGAATTACTATAGTATCCTCTATGTGTAGGTATACTAATATCAACCTATTATGGGGGAGGGAGATATATTAGGTTACACTCGACTTAAATCTGTATTAGGATATGATGAGGTTTATGTAATCATAAAAAAATCCTCCTTTATGGATTGGATATGTCAACTCGATTAGTAGGTTGTGGTACTAAATCAACTATTATCTTTGTTTCATTATCAATATCCATTGATTTAAACTTGTAACTTGGTTTGATTTTAAAATTTTTATTTAATGTAGTTGTAGTATTAGCCACATAAACTTCTCAATCTCAAGCTAGATGGCATAACTCATCAAATGATCTGAATTTTTTAAACATAATAGATTCATGGAAAGGAGAAAGAAAAAATTTCTTAAATATTTATTACAACTCACTTTAATCCATATGGTTTTTCGTCTTAGAAATCATGGTCTTATACTAAAGAACATATTCACTTATTGGTTTATTAATTCCTTGCTTAAGTTTTGAAATTTAAGTATAAGATGATTTCTAAATGATATTGATTGAAAAATGTACTATAAATTGATTGCTAAAGGATTAAATTTGTTAACTAATTGGAATGGGAGATCATATAATCATTGTAAAGTATAGTCCTTAAGACTATATATATACATATATACATATATATATATATATACATATATATATATATATACATATATATATATATATATACATATATATATATACATACATATATATATATATACATATATATATCTATATATATACATATATATCTATCTATATATACATATATATGTATATATATATATATGTATATATGTATATATATGTATATACATATATACATATATATATACATATATATATGTATATATAGATAGATATATATATGTATATATATATATATATGTATATATATATATGTACATATATATACATATATATATATATATGTATATATATATGTATATATATATACATATATATATGTATATATATATATATACATATATATATACATATATCTATATATATATATGTATATATATATATATATATATGTATATATATATATATATGTATGTATATATGTATATATATATATATGTATGTATGTATGTATGTATGTATGTATGTATATATATATATGTATGTATGTATGTATATATATATATATATATATATGTATGTATGTATGTATATGTATATGTATATGTGTGTATATACATATAAATACATACATATATACATATATATATATATATACATATATATATATATATATATATATATATATATATATATATGAGTCAATAATCTATCATTGAAATCATAGTTCAAACATTGTATATGAAATCATTTTAGGTGTCCTTTTAGATCACCTTTACCATCATAACAATTTAATATTAGAACCTAAAAAACCCATAGGTAATAGATAAGATGAAATCTATGGATTTAATGTATTATAAAGCAATGCATAAATATCCATAAAAAAAAATTATCTATAAGGATATTTCTCTAACTACAACAATTTAGCCCAAAAAGTTCTAATAATATATGTGAGGGATTGTGTAGTAGGTGAGGATGATGATACCAAATGAGTGTCCATCATAAAAAATTATAGGTTGAAATTGTAAACATAGTCATAGTAATTTTAGAAAACCCTTGTGTTTACTATTGGAAATTTAGGTTGTACCTTAGCTGAAATTAGAAGTGTTCAAGTCCTAATCTCAAACCTAGTCCAACATAGGAATGACCCTAGGTTATGGGTTACCTAATTTTAGGTTAGACCTCTAGGTTTTTTTAATGAGGATATCTCCTCGGATATGATAATTTGAATCTCTTTTCCTAAAACTTAATCTATTGGGATGAAAATTGGGATAAAATACATGGATGAAAACCTACTCTAAGTGGTGATGCATCAAATGTTTAATGATTGACTCTCACCTTAGACACTTTCATGACTAATAATGAATCTAATGGAGACAAGAATTGATCAAATTCAATAACAAGGTTCTAAACATGAGTATTTTGTATGAAGGATGAAAAGAAACTGATAACTTGAAGGACATAAAGAGATAGGTCTAGAAAGACACTATGGACTTAATGACACTTCAAGAGGAACCTCATTAGCTAACACTTCACACAACCTACAAGAAACCAACAATATTAAAGCAAGGTACATGAAGGACACACAGGGGATGAATAAGAAACATACACTCTATAAATCAAACTCCAATAAAGTACACTTAACATTCAACTATAATATTAGATTGTCTTATATTGCTTCAAAATAATTTACAAAGTGATTCTAGCAGAGCTTTGTTATACCCAGTCGAGGGATGAAAATCAAGAGCTCAATGCCTAAATTTATAGGAAGAAATAAAATCTAGGGAGAGAAATTTTTGCATTTAAGGGGTCATTAAATAGCTCAATTCTACTCACAATAGAAGTTATAACCACCCTATGTTTATACTCCTTAAAAACTCTTAATTTATCAGGGCCACCTTAAAAAATAGTTTTAATAGTCACACCATTCCTTCTCCCACTTCTCCCTACATTGATGCTCTTTTAAAAGTTCTTAACTGATCATGATACATTATAGAGCACACTCTTTACTAGAAGCTCAACCATATTTGAGGACTATATCACCTTGTTGTAATATCTTTGAGGAAGCTCTCTTGTCAAATTACCTCTTCACTTGGTGTTGATTTGACCACATAATTTGCATAGCAGTGTCCCTTGTCTCCTCCACATATATTATCTTATTCAACCTTATCTAGATAGCATCATCCTCTAGGAGATCAAGTTGATGTGTAAGATGTAATGTAGGAAGTTCAAGAGATATAACAAGTTTATATTATTTCCTATAGATAATAAGGTATGGGGATTATCTAATAACTTTCTTAGGTGTGACTCTATCTACCCATAGTACAGTCCTTATTCTAGTATGCCACTCCCTCTGACCATCTTCCATAGTTCTCTTGATAATCCTCAACAAGTTATTATTTGTGGACTCTACTAGTCAATTTCCCTATGGGTTGAGATAAATTCTAGGTGAAATAACCCACTTAAATACCTTGTTGATGCTAAAATCCAATGCATTATCAGCAATGATTGTAAAAGGCACACCAAATCTAGTCACAAGGTTATTATAAAAGTCCAAAATAAAATCTTCATTATCTTCCTTGAGGGTATTTTATTAAACACAACTTTTAAATTATTTTTAGATGTAATGATAAATTTATGTCCTTTACTTTAATGGGGGTGTGTCATCCTTATGAAATCCTAGCCACATTGCATGAAACATTATTCTACTTATATGGGTTTCAAGGGAAGGGAACCCAATTTTTACTTTCCAACAAACATTGCATATTTTGGGAATTTCCTTACCCAAGAGTATGAATCTATAAACATTGTGGTAACCCATCTCAAATTATCTTAGAGGCTATGATCTTGGTAGCAAATTACCCACTAGTTGAACCATCATAGAACTGCTCAAGCATCTTGTCTATTTGGCATGATTCCACACACCTCAAAATCATGCCTCCTATGTCTCTCTTGAAAATTAATCCATATATTAGGACATAAGGTATACTTTTCAACTTGAATTATCTTCTGATATATCTATCTAGTCCCATAGGACATTGGCTTGACTCAAGAAATCTGAGTATATCATGTGTCCAACTAAAAGGTGTGTTATCTATAACTACATGTTAACTGCCATGGACTACCAACACTTTATATTTACCTTATTTTACCTCTACTAAAATGTTCTCACGTAACCCTATACTACTTATAATATTTTTGACTCTAACCTCAAGGTCATACTCCATGCATTTTGTCACCCATCTAGTTCATTTCTCATTGAGGTCTATGTTGAGTATAAACTTTTTAATACTTGGGTGTACCACCATGAGTGTGATATTACTATTGGAGACTATGTGCCTAAATTTATTCAAACTTCTCAATACTATAATCACTTATTTTTATGCAAAGTTATACCACTCCTCATACCCCTCTAAGTCCAAATTAAATAAATTAATAGGCTATTCCAAACCTTTCTCATTCTACTACATCAACATGGCATAGATTACATCTAATGTAGAGAAGGCATACAAGTATAATTATTAGTTAGAATAAGTATTAATAAGTTTATGGGTATTATATATGGCCTCCTTGATGGCTTCAAAACTCCTCTTACCTTATTTAGTCCATGTAAACTCTTTGCATTTTTTTAAAATGTAAGAGACCTAACTAACTCTATAAAGCCTAGGATAAGCCTTCTTATAAAATTAATCTTTCCCAAGAAACTCTGCAAAGCCTTCTTTGTATTAGGAAAGGTTAAGGATAATATAGACTCAATTATTTTAGTATCTATGGAAAAACCATCCTTGGACAATACATAACCCAACAACCTACCCTCATGAACACCAAATATGCATTTCTTAGGATTCAATGATACGTCAAACTCTTTGAATCTTTCAAATACTAACCTTAAGTGAGAAATGTGATCAGCTAGATCCTTTAAGAAAATAGTGACATCATTTAGGTATATTATCACCATATCATTGATCAAATGTTCAAAGGCAACATCCATTACCCTCTAGAAAGTTTCTCGAGCATTAGATAATCCAAAGGGAATTTTCATGTATGAATAAGTACCCCACTTTATGGTGAAATAAATATTATGCCTATATTATTCCTTGACCATAATATTATTATAACTATAGTATCCATCAAACAATGATAACCTTTGAGAACTTGACACCTTTTGAAGAATCTGATCCATTGAGGGTAGTGGGTAATGGTCTTTTAGGGACACCTTATTGAGGTCCCTAAAATCAACACACAAATGTGTTTGCCCATTATTATTCCTCATTGGCACAAGGTTTTCCACCCATTAGGAATTATTAATGGGGAATATTATCTTTGATTTAATCAACTTAAATAGTTCCCTTTTCATCAACTCCTCCACTTTTGGATTGACAAGCCTTTATTTTAGCCTGACTAGTTTTGCATTGCTCTCTAGTTCAATGGCATATTGTGTAAATTTGGGATTAAATCCATTAATATCTTTGTATTCCCATGTAAATAAATTAAATAATTCTTAAAATAAAGAAACAAATCCATCTCTCTTCTACTATGTTGATCTTTCCAAACTTCAACAATTTACCTTTCAAGATCTCTAACCTCTCATAGTGTTCCTCCTTGGTTGAGATGCATGCCTTGCCTCTTCTCACTTTGGTCATATTAATTGAAGATTATTTATAATGTCACAAGACCCTTAGGTATCTTTTTATATCTTATCTACACTATCTGATCATCATACTGATATTGGAATTTGTTTTGATTTTTGTGTCATAATTCTACCTCCTACATCAAAAAACATATAATTTGATCATCATTTTCAAACAAATACCAACTCACTTTATTATTAGGTACAACTAGCCTACATATGAACTTGATCTTGTCTTGACTTTTTCTACCTTTGACTTCTTCCACAATCTCATAGTGAGCTTCATTGGCATCAAGCCTATTTGCATGTTGATTTGCCTCTCTTGGTATGGACTATATATTGAGTTCCAAGAAGTCCTCTATGAGATCTTATACATGATGCTTGTAATATTTAAAATGATGGTTAACTTATGCCACTCACTTGGTACACAATGACCTCACTCTCACCCTTGATTTGAATAATTTTGACACCTCTTCTTCTTTCTTCTTACAAACCATGTAGAATGGATTCATGTTGAGATATGTTTGAAATGCAACTAAATTGAAATCTTGTAGCTGGATAGTAATTTCGATATGAGGGTGAAAAAAACATGACTCTAGCTCCACTACCATAATTTGACCTTGAGACATCAAAGAATAAATTCCATAGACCATCTTCCTCTTGAGTAGTGTTAGTTAAACAAGGTATAGCAACACTCTCCTCATGTATACAATACACCTCTGAATCTGCTTCTTCAATATTTCTATAGAGATCAAATCCTTGATTATTAACTACCCATTCATCCAAATAAAGGTCTAAAATTCCTTCAAGATGGTCATGGGACTCTTAGTCCCTAAAAATTTCATCCTCATCAAATATGGTATAATTAAAGTTTTCAAGGTTAGGCATATAGGACTCTAGATGGAACCTAGAGATAGGTTCTCACTTGATAGTGACCCTAGCCACTTATCTAGTATTTAAAACCATGTATGACTAGTCATATGGAAAATAACCCTCAATTTTTTTAGTAAAGTCCCTAGATAGGCATAGGTAAAAATATAGGGGTAGTTTTATAGCCATTATATCCTAAGTGATGACATAATTTGGGAAAGCTACCAATGTGATCTTAAGATCTTTCAAGATACCTACTATTTTCATGGGGGAACCATCCAACTGGTGAATACCCTTTTCATTAGATACATATTTAATCTCAAGTTTATCTATTATGGATTTGGGCATAACAAATGTTAAATATCTTGAAACTATCATACAATTATGAACTAATTAGTCCCCTATGATGAATAAAAAATATAATGGAGTGGGATTGACAACCTTAGGGGGATGAAAAACATTATGAACTTGACCATGACTAGGAGCTTGACTAGGAACTTGATTTTGATTAAGATGACTACTATTTGTAAAAGTAGTGTTCACCTTATCAACTATCCTATTCACATGAGAAAGACTAGAGAGCTCTTGCTGAAGGATCTCTTTTTATCTGAGAATATATAGAGCATCATATATAGACATAGTGACATTAGCCTTTTTCATATGATACATAATATTAAAAGTAAGATTAGAACTTTTGAACTACACCTTGGAAGTAGAAGTATTACTTGGTACTTGAGTGACATGAGGAATAAAAGGAGACTTCTACTGATGTCTGTGATGTTGAGGTATTTATTGAGTTACAAGAGTTTTAGTAGCTATATTTTAAGTAGTAGGCTACTGACTAAATTTTTTAGGTCTTGAAGAAGCCTTAGGTTTCCCTAAATTATCATCCAACATCCTCCTCTTAGCCCTTGTATTGGCTAAAACTATTTTATCTGCCCTTTGTGTATTCTACCCCATGTCTATTACCACATGCTCAAAGATATGCTCCCCTTATTGAAATTTTATGCACATGGTGTCAGTTAGTGCCTTACCCATTCTCCTTTTATATTGAATTTGAGCTTCTGATGATGTCATGGTAGTCATGTTATATTGATTTATTAGAGGGCCTTATGGTGGAGGAGGCATTATGTCATAGCCTTATAATGAAAGATCATGAAACCAACTAAGATCTTAATACATTTCTCCATGTGTAACCATTACCATCTCATTGGATTACCCTCTTGATTTCCATTGACCCTCTTATGCAAGGTTATTTTGTGTGGGGAGCAAGGCTCTTTAGCTAATTAAAATTGTGGGATTGTAGCTATTATGAGACCTACCTTGAGTAATTTAGCCGTGGGCCTGTTGATTTGATGGATAAGAGGGTCTAATATAGGATTGATTAGGGTATTGGGCTTGGAAGGGACCTTGGTATGGCCTATATGAAGTCTATTGTTGTCTCTCTATAACCACTATCTTATTATTTTATGCCTTCAACAAGCTCCCAATCTTTACAAATTTGTCCACTTGACTATCATCAGGTTCAGCTTTATTATTTATAGTGGTCAATGGATCAATGGTAGGTGGGGTTGGCTAAAGCACAATAAAAATGGCATGAGAGGTATTGGCATGAATTTACCTACTTGTATCAAATAGTTTTCTACCCTTATATATATATCTCATAAGTCTCAGGTAGAGTTGTCCCACCCATACATTGGATCATGACTACAGTCTCTAAATTCAATACTCTTAAATGGTAAAGAAAATCATAATTGGGTGTGGTCTTAATGATGATAGGGATCCTATCCCATGTTTTTTGGAATCTATAGTTGAAATCAAACACAAATTCTTGGGATTCCCTCTTGATTGAGGTGAGTTTCTCAACAAGTGAGACATGTTCACTTCTACCCTCAAAATACTTACACAGGTACTAAATAAACTTATCCTAGGTATTTATTGAGGTAGGAGCTAGACCCCTATACCATTTTAGGCTTTTTACTTTCAAAGATATGGCTAGTAGTCTCATGGATATATTCTCATGCATAATGTTATGCATTGAGCAAAGGTTTGCAATGTTAGATATGTGCTCTATAGGAGTAGTAGAGTTTTCTCCTGTAAAGTATGGTAGACTCTTCAAAGAGGAAGTAGGGATATCATCATGTTGTTTAATATTAAGAGGGATACCACCAATGAAGGGTACAAAATCTTGCAATCAAGGCCTTGCCATTTGTATTTTCTTTGGTGGACTTTTACTGGATTGAATATGGGAGAAATTTATAGATTTTATATTGTGGGAGAATTAGGGGGTGCTAAGTTGGGGTTTAAAACTGGTACCCTTTTCCTCCTTGAAATATATAAAATAAATTTAATGAACTTAACTTAATTACATTTTCAATCAGACTTGGTAGAGATTTAGTGCATGAATTTTTCCTCCAAACTGCTGATGACTGCTCCAAGAATTTCAAGTATTCTCCCACATTTCCATTATATCCCAATATGATATCCATATGTCTTGATTGAAGTCCCAACGAGCATGATAGAACTATTGGAGACTTAGGTTGCACTCTAGATGAAAGTAGAAGTGTTCAAATCATACTCTCAAACCTAGCCCAACATGGGAATGACCCTAAGCTGTGGATTACCTAATTTTGGGTCAGACCTCTATGGTTTTTTAATGAGGCTAGCTCCTTAGATATGATCATTTGAATCTTTTTTCCTAAAACATAATCTATTAGGATGAAAAGGGGAAGAAACTACGTGAATGAAAACCTACTATAAGTGGTGATGCACTAAATGTTCAATGATTCACTCTCGTCTTAGACTCTTTCATGAGTACTAATGAATATAATCAAAATAATAATTGATTAGATTCAATAGAAAGGTTCCAAACATAGTATTTTGTATGAAGGCTTAGATAATACTGAAAATTTAAAGGATAGAAAGATATAGTTCTATGAAAGACACTATGGAGTTATGAAACTTAAATAGAAACCTCATTATCTAACACTTCACACAACCTACAAGAAACTAATATTCTTGAAGTAAGGTACATGAAGGACACATGGGTGATGAATAAGAAACATAAACTCTATAAATCAAACTCTAATAAAGTACACTTAGCATTCAACTAGAATATGAAATTGTCTTATATTGCTTCAAAAAAATTTACAAGGTGATTTTATTAGAGGTTTTCTATACCCAACCGAGGGATGAAAATCAAAAGCTCAATGCCTATATTTATAAGAAGAAATAAAACTAGGGAGATAAATTTTGGCACTTAAGGGGTCATTAATGAGCTCATTTATACTTAAAATAATAGTTACAACTATCATGTGTTTATTCTCCTTAAAAAATCTTAATTTATTAGGGCCACCTCAAAAAATAGTTGTAACAGTCTCACCATTCCTTCTACCACTTTTCCTTACATTGATACTCTTTTAAAATCTCTTAACTAATTAGGATCCATTATAAAACACACTCTTTACTAGAAGATCGACCATACCATATATTTTAGACACATTTCATCATCTCATTTATTACCAAAAGTTTTCTTTTAATGTTGGCCATTGATCCTTGACCCGGGATTTATAGATTGAGACACTAATCACCATTGTTTGTTTTCTATGGATTCATTATCATCTTTATTTAGTTAGTGATCTTGATCCACATGGTGGCCTCATTTTCAATTTGAGCTCCTTAACCTATGAACCATTTATTTCTTCTACTTATTTAAATATGTGCCATTGATCTTAGTCTTTAAGATCAAATGCACATCATTGATCTCATAACTCACCACAATTGTGATACTTGGTAGGAACTAATTTATCCTTGGGATCATTTAACACTTTAACCTTTGCTTATCATTAATTTGATTTAGTATGATGGATAATGCACCATTCATATTAGTTGAACCCACTGGATTTATCAATTTACCATGTGTCATTACATCTTTGTATGGTCACTTGATATCTTGCCACTTGGAACATTTGAATTATTGATCTCTGAGCTCACCATCATTATTTTATTACATTATTCAACATGTACCATATATATTTCCTTTGAATTTTTAGCTCTAAATTTAAATTTGGATCATCCATTTTCTCTTGTATGCACCATCGATATCGATTCAAGAACTTTTGACCTATTGACTTTGATGAGATCACCTGTGTGTCATTGATTTTCTACCTGAGCTCTTAAGATCTTGACACTTGTCAACCCTATATTTAAGTTAAAGTATGTTATATATGTTTTTTAAATCCAAATGGCTATTTCTTTTGGCTCAAGGTTAATGTTAATGGGCATGGCCATTCTGTTGGTTCATTTTTAAAGGCCTATAGATAAAAATGTGATAAGACATAAAATTTAAAAAGGAAAGGCATAAAATGAAGTACACCCTTTCTATTTAATCCTTCACTTAAGGGATGATAATACAACATTGGAATATGAATATACAAGAACTTACTATACATGTCTTGAACACCTTCAATATGACTGACAAGCAAAATAAAAAACATAGGTCATTACCCTTTAAGCTATAGGATTGGCCAATTTCTAGTTATAGAAATTGACCAAAATTTACCACACCCCTTGGGTGGGAATCACATGTATAAACATATGAATAGTAAAAATAGTATTATTTTGAGCACTTATGGTGTAATTAGTACCTATAAAAGGTTGATCAATAATAATGAATGGATCATGTTGTTATTCCTTATATGTGACAACCTAAGCATTGTGTATAACTTTAGCTTCTAGGATTAATTTTTAAAGCCTTATAAAATTCATTTAGATTTTGAAAAATTAGATTTCAAAATTATACAATGATTTAACTTGTGTATGATCTACCCCATTAAGATCATCAAGATGAATTATATCTTTTTAGTCTTATTTATATTGATTAACATTTTATAAATCATGTATTTCAATGTAACTTTTTTTTTCATAAATATTAATTAATAATTTTTGCATAAAAATAATAAGAATAATTAATGAAAATTCATTTCATTTATTTTATCCATTTTATACAGAACCAAATCAATTTGATTATGCTCAATATGTGCAACACTTAATCTAGCACTTTGTCATAGAGGGTCAAAGGAACTAGCCTTCTTAGATGGCATATAATGAAATCATAAAGATATAAATAAGGTTAGTTATAAGTTGAGACACATATTACCTTTTATATAAGTAAATTATAACAAAACCCCTGAGATTAAAAAATAAAACCATAAAAATAATGATGAAACCCTAAGGGAAGACTTGAGGATTTGTTATGTTTTAGACAATATGTAGATTCACCAATATGTTTTTCCTTAATCTTGGTTTATTTTTTATTATAATATATAAATTTTAAATAACTAATATTATATGATATATAACAATAAAACATGAATCTAAATGTAAAATGTAGGAATCTAATTTGACAATCGCACTTGCTATAAATTAAAAGCATCTAAGGTAATAAGATAGTATGATACTATATTTTTTAGGACTGATACTAAATGTAGGTATAAAAAAAGGTTATAAACATGGTTAAGAGTTACTAAAATTAGGAATTGAGTCTTTTGATGTTCTTAGAAGATTCATTAGCATCTAGATGACATTGATTGATGTTAACATCTAGAACTTGGTGGATTCATTTGAGTGGATTTTACTTCTCTACTTCCTTAAAAATATATATTCCTACTTTTAAACCATCTCTATTTATTATATTAATGTATATTTATTCCTAAAATTATATAAACCTATCTCTTTCTCTTTGAAACTCTAGGTCTACATCTAATAGTCAGTTTAGGCCTATAAAATTAGGTAAATTAGGGTTGTCTTGATGTTGGTTTTATTCACACTAGGGAACATTAAAAGGTAGCCTCTAAATTTTTAGGATCAGTGAAGCAAGATTCACTCTAAGGCATGAGTTTTGGAGTATTGGGTTTTATAAACAACATGGTTGTAGAATAGTAGTGAGTAGAGTAGTTATTTACATTAGATGGTTTAGATATGACGTGAGTTTAGACCTGCATGAGATGGGTGGATTGATTTTCAATATAGTATAAGTTGGTTATGATCAAAATAAACTCAAAAAATAAATAAGGGTGTGTTGTGAATCTATAAATTTGACTCAAGAGAGGATGGTTAGTATGGTGTTAGTTCCAAAATGAAAACAAAATGAAAGAAACACACTAACTAACATAACATCTCTAGACCTAGACACTAGGGAGAGCTTAGTTAGCAAACATGAATAAAACACACAACTAAAATTCAAAATAAATCCTCTTTTACCTTCCTTAGATTCTCCAAAATACTTGTTTTACTGGCTTTCTCAGTTTATGCTCATGAAGTCTTCATCAAACGAGGCTTGGCTATCTCCTCTTCTCTTTAACACCTTTAGCTTGTGGCTTGGCTTGGATTGGAATCAATTTGGCATGGTAACTCTAATTTCTTGAAAGTTTTTAATCAATTATGTATTATAACTTTGCATAATCATGTGTTAGAAATGATGTGCATGGCCTCTCTATTTATAGATTTTTAAGATTGATCAGAATCAAATTGAAACATCCATTCTGAGATGAAGATGTGTGGATAAAGATTAATCCAATTTTAAAATTAAAATTGATAAATAGGCTCATCATTATTTGTGATAAAGGAGAAATTAAGAGGCATAGATGGATTTGATGAGGCATGGAGGGCATGAATCTTGGCATTTGTGGCATTTATGGCCTAGGGATGTCTTCTCAAGAAATGAGGTTACCTAATGATGTAGATATTCAATATTCATTTCCAAAATTAAGTATTCAACAAGTTTCCATGGAATTCTTGATTAGGCTCTAATTTGGTTTAATTAGCTCTTAAGCATGTTTAAGTACTTTATGCACAAATTACTCAAATTGATCAGAATGCCCATTTATTGGTCTAAAATTTGATTAGATTAGAATTGGAAGTCAATTTTAGATGCATTGGAACCATATTCCCATTTAGGATTTTACCAAAAAAAATAAAAAAGGCTCATATTTTGTGTAAGAGATTTGATAGGAAAGAGAAATCCAAAGCACCCAAGTACAAAATTATCATTTTGACTTGAAATGATTATGATCAAAGTTAGTTAGCCCATAAATTGCATTGCCTCATTTAGGGATACCTTGGCCAAAATTGGCACTTTAATATGTCAATTTCACATCATTTAGCATGTTTTAGTGTTTTCAGGCCAAATTGTCCATTTTAGGTGGAAATTGGTCAAAAGCCTGGTTGGAGGTTATCGGTGGCCAGATTTAGGTTTCTACATGTGGTCGATAAGAATATTTATGAATTAGACAAGATGAAACCCTTTTCACCTAGATCTTGAACTAGAGGTTGGATAAACAATCATGAACCAATGGTTGTTATAAGTTACTATTGATATACAAATAGTCAAACATAATTAAGGGTCTAAGTAAATAATAATACATTTAATTTTAATGCACATAATCAAATGTTTCTACATTTGTGAGATTAAAATTTCTTATCTACAAAGGTAAATTATGATTATTACATAAAAGCATTCAAATTATCTACTACACAATATTAATAATTGTATCAAAAGAACATTCATGAACAATCAAAAGACTAAGATACCATATTGGTGTAACTTCTCTTAAAACTCAAAAATTTAGAGAAGAATAATATTTTCACATCAATACCAATTGTAGAAAAATCCTCAAAGTTTCTTATTAATATTAATAGCCAAAATTTTCCTCCATTTGATATTAGGAGGATACAAATATATATAAGCTCTAGGAGGGGATGCCTCATCCTATAATAAAATTGTAAATTTACATGTCTAATTATATAACTATGTTAAAAATTCAAGCATAACATGCATGTATGAAAAGTGTGTACATAAATAAGATCCCTCATCCAAAATCTAATACATATATGTAAATAAATTTAGGACCACTATTCCCAACTTAATTTGGAACATGAAAATACATACATACATATATAAGGTGGTGATGATGTGGTACTGTTGGAATAAAAAAAATCATGATAGATGTTGGCACTGAAGTGACTATAGTGACCATTGTATCTCCTTGAGGAATCAAAACTAGCCTTGTTAGAGTATGCATTGATGGATATCCATAAAATTGGGGACTTTATGATGACATGGGAATAGTTTTATTTGATTATGTGCTTGGTGCTGACTTGGGATCCCCTTTTGTAGCTTTAAATTTATTAAATAGTTCATAAGAAACTTAAAATTCTTTATTGATAATGTAAAATTAAACATATAAGGCTTGAATAATTTCACAGTCTCACTATCAACCTTATATGATTTATTTTTGAGGCTTTAAATCTTACTTTGATGGCTTCAATCTTAGTTTTTATATATTCTTATTAAAATTTATTCATTGTAGAATTTATTCATTATTATTATAGACAATTCCCTCAACATCCTTCATAAATATTTCTACATCTAAATTAAGAAATTATTCAAAACTGGGCCTATTTACTAATTCCTAGTGGAGGTTATCACATTTTTTACCCTCATATATTTTAAAATCTCTAAGGCCTTATTTTATTCACCTACAAACTACCCTATCAAGGCTTTCATCTATACTTGCCAATTAAAGGCACCATCCTTATTTGATATTACATATTTTAAATCCCATGAAGCATTTCGGGTAGACAATAGGATTAAATGATTGAATGCACAATTTATAACACATTGAACCAAGAATTTGAGCCTTTTTTCAAACTCTTTATTGGGTGTCATAGTTTTATCTCTTTTACCCTTTCAATTTGGGACTCACTTCTAGAAACTTGAATTATATTCAAAATTTTATACAAATTTATAGATGCACTCTAGACATTATCCATAATTTATCAAGTAACATGTATGATTCATCTTTGTATAAGCCTTTATTGTGCTTAATCCTAGATTTTGTACATCTCTTTCATGGCCTCCCTAGTTGAATCCACAAAAGATTAAAAAAAATACTCTTCATATTTTTTAGGATCACTTAGATTCCTTTTGGGCTCCTTGGCCAAGGGAAACATGTTCTCCCTTTATTCTGGTGGTATCTACTCCCATGTGTGTTTATTTTACACCATCATTTTTCTCACACTCTACATTATACCACTTTACTTATAAAAATGGGAGGAGACTATGGGTATCTCTGTAAAGACTAAGTTTTTTTTATCATCTCTCTATACTTGTATCTCTTTAACCCATTGGGGCATAATGAGTTCACCTTATTCTATAGGTTGGTTGGGGTCTGTAGAGGTAGGATATGGTCTAATCATGGAAGGTGGAGTAACCATTAAAGGTTTTATTGAGGAACTTATTTATATGGGGAATTGAAGGGGTAGCTAAATAATCCTCTACCATCCTAATACTTCCCTTGGAGGGGTGATTTTTGCCACATATTTCATCTACCTTAGAGTTGTTAAAATTGTCATTATGGTAGACTATGTGGGTGAATATTTTGGAAATGGTAGCTCTAATTTAGATGATTACTTTATAGGGACATGTGGCCCTTAAGGATTAAAAATATAAATTGACACTAAATTCTCAAAATAGACTCTCATATTGGGAGCCATTATCTACGTTGGAGTAGAAAGAATAGAAGAATCAATAGAACTCAAATTGGGTGGACTAGGACTAGCAGGTGGTAGATTTAAAATTTGAGTATCTAAAATAGTAAAGGATGAATCAAGATAATCAACTGCCTTATTAATGTTATTCATTTCTTCCTTTGTAAGAATATGTTGGTTAATTTCTCCAGTTAGAGTTTTTTCTCCTATCAAGCATCCCAAGCTCACAGATTTTTCCCTTTCTAATTTTACCTATTACTTAATTTCGTCATAGATTCTTTATTTACTTAATTCTTTATCTAGTCCCTTCATCATTTATACATTTTCTTCTTCATCATCTATAGTATAATCAACTAGTGAAATTACATGTTCATTGTTTCCCAATCAAGGGATCCTCCTAGGGTAACTAGACCTAATGATGGTCTTTATTCCAATAATTGAATTTTTAAGGAGGATAGGATAAATTTATATTTACATTAGTGAGTAATGGTATGGGAAATATGAGGTGAAGGGGAAGATGAAATCAATGAATTATCTAAATTAGTATAAACTACTACTATGGGTGGTGAAGATATGGGTAGTCAAAAAATAGTTGTGGAAGTAAGAGTTGATGGAGAGGATACCAATATGGTATGGAATACTTGATGACATGTCCCTTAACTTATGGTAATGAGTGTAACTAGACTTACTTGAGTTAATTTATGAGAAGGAGGAGTTGTTTGGAGAGATGATAAATAAATTTGAAAAAATACAATGAGACTTACTTATGTAATCAAAGTGAGTGGAGCCAGAGGCTCCTAAGAGAATGTGCTTATTTGTTCATATGGAGGAGGTGAAGTCCTCACAACTATTATTTATATACTTAAAGTGGTAACAAATATATTAATTGAGTCCATATAAGGACCAAGGGGGCCTTTAATAATATCCTTCCTAATATAGATATTCTCTTCTATTTGATTTCTAGGTTCTCCCTCTAATATATTAGTCTCTTATTTTGTGGAAGAGGGAGGTTGATCTTTCTTATATGGGTCTTGAGGATATAGATAAGGCCAATAATGAATCTAGGCTATTTATTCTTCCTTTACCATTTTATTTTCTTGTTCCTCAGTGATTTTTATGTCATACTAAATGGATTGAATAATGGTCATTTACATCTCATTATCCCTCATGTGAGTCTAGACCTTATAATATTTAAAAATATAACATCATGTTCATATTTTTAGTGGTTATATCTAATTTTAATCTATTTTATTTCCTTGAATAATTTTATATAGTTCCTAAATTTTCCCCTGTGGTGCCATTCTCCAAATTGGGCCACCTTTAAATTACAATTGTATCTGACCTTTCCCACTTTATTAATGTGTGTCCTTATTTAAAACTAGAGTTACCCAATACTTAGGGGAGTCTTGTGGATATAATATTTATTATTAATACTAAGCTATGCATCTATATTTTTATACAATTAGTGTGTAATATCTTGTTCAACCAACTTATCTAGGATGTGGTATGGTAAAAACAAAGGAGTTGTTCTTGCTCCTTAAATATTAATGATGGTATAGTCTAGATAGTACCAATAATCTCCCATTTTGGTAATGTTACTTATCAAATTATAAAATAGCATAAGAATTTGAATGACATAGATATCCTAATTGACTTGAGGATAAACATCCTAAAAAATTATAGTAATATCATTCATAAATATGTAAAAAAAAATAAAGAATAGTCCTCATAAATCTTGTTATTTGAGTACTCAATGGATAGCTCCCATAATTCCTAATGATACCTATGGAACATCCCAATGATTGCATCTAGTAAATAATACATCATATAAAAATTGCTAATGGTTGGCCTCTATTCCAGTCTAAACATTTGTAGCTTCAATCTAACACTGATAATTTTCCCTAGGTCTACAATTTTGTCTAATGTTAAAAGAATGTCAAATAATGAACCCATTCCACCTACACATAAGTAATACTCATGAATCCATAAAACTTATTGAGAAGGGCCATTTTTACCCTAATCCTTGGCCTAAACACTATTATGTAATTGGAAGAAATACCTCCCTTAGGATTCAATTTCTCTCCTTTTACTAAGCATTGTTTTAACTTTCCCTTTAATGTGTTATGTTCCACCCATACATTAGCCAAATCCTAATTATATACAAACTTGAGCCCTAAGATCCTGAGGTACCTCTCAAATACCCACCCTAAAACATATGAAACTACATTATTTTATTTCCTAAGATATAAGCAATCTCCAGTGTAAGCGTCATTAAAGAATAAATCATAAAGAAGGTCAATATAGGGCATTACCTCTAGTTTTTTAGCCACATTATGTAGTCCCATGTTTTTTATCAATATAAAATCATTAATATACTACTTCTCCTCCTAAGATAGTTGATCTTGTGAGGATTATGATTCCATATACTCCACTGCATTCTAAATGGATGAGTAATAAGAAAACTTGTAATCAAGGGCACCCTTATTAAATGTGGTGTATGTATATTTGATGCTCTTAAAGATAACGTATGAGGAGGGGGAAAGACCATGAGATGGTTTTAGAGAATCCATTTTAGAAATATAAGATTGATAATTTCTTTTTTTAAACTTCTTATATATTCACTAAAAACAAACTAGGGTTTTTGGTTGTTTGAGAGCTCAAAATTGTAATGTTCAACTTGTGTAATAATGGTGAAGTGACTTATCTTTGTTTGGATTTTTCATATACTATAAAATTTTGATTATTGAATACATAATTTTTGTGACATCAATGTAAATAATGGATTTTTATTTTTTTCTATTTATTTTTAAATTTTCTAGTCAATTTTGGCAAGTTGTTATTTATCATACGATAATTTTTTGCTAATATTTATGTTCCCAGTATACACTTTGAGACAGGTGTTGATTGTTCACCTACCAGCCTTTTCTTGATTATCAAACTCTTTATTTTGTATTTTAGCAATGTATATCCTTGATAGTAACAACTATCTTCACCTCATTTACCTCATTTATTTAGACTTATGATCTTTATTTATATGATTTGTGGTTGTGAGTTAATGAGCTTGAGCCACATGGAATGATCTTAGGGATTTGGAGTTATTTGAACTTTTTAACTATGTGCATCCTCTAAGAGGAGTCTAGGTGTCTGATATGTTGACATATGGTTTGATCTTGAGGCTCAGGTACTTAGAGACTTAGGGATATAATGTTGTAAGGCCATTGACTTGGTACATCTCCTAGAGTCCTCTAAGTGAATGGGATTGTGTCACCTATCTTGATCCTAGGGATTGAGCTCCTCAGAATAATTAAGATTTGCTTTGACATTGTGGGTTCTGAGTTCATGAGATTATGTATGTGGCATGATCTTAGGATTTGGGGTCTTAGAAGACTTAGAGTTTTTTATGGAATGAACCTTGTCTTAGTTGAATGTGGTCTTTCCATGTGGATAACTTGTAGAATTTTAGCTACCGATAAAGTATGTAACTTTCATTTAACTATGATGAGCTCTAATTAACATGATGATTACATTTATCAATATCATAGGGATCTATGCTCTTGGGGATTTTTAAAAAATCTAAGGTTAAAGGGCCAAGGATGAACATGATCTACTACACCCTTAAACTTTGACATGTCTAGGGATATGTGTGGCTAACTTGTGGCTTACATACCTCTTTTATTTTCTTATTACATTTATCTATGTTCTTAGTTAGGTTAGTGTTGACCAATTTTTTCCCAGAGGCCAAAATTGTTCACCTTCTTTCTTCGCTATTCGAAGACAATTATTTCTAGGTTGCACAAGTTCATACCAGTGGTTCTCTACCTGGTTCAACATGATTGTGTCAATCATTTGGTCCTCTTAGTTGGTTTATTAGCATTTGTTTTATCTTCTTTACAGTCCAATGGCTTCATTCTAGCCCAGTTCAACACTTTGGTCATCAGCGTGGTTCTTTGGTTCAGCATCTAGTTCATTGGTTCGAGCCTGGTTTATCTCAGTTCAACATCTTGGTTTAAACACCTCAATGCAATAGCGTTGAACCTTCATACCACTAAACCATTGAGCCAATTTTTGGTTTAATAGGCTTGGCTCAACATATTTGGTTCAATGGCTAAAGTTCAAGCGTGGTGGTTTAATCATTGGTTCATCAGGCTCGGCCTTGGTTCATCGGCACGGTCCTTTGAACCTTGAACCATTGAACCAAATTTTGTTTCAATGGGTTCGGTTCAAGGGTCTGCCCTTGGCCAAAGGGCAAGTCAAATAGTCTAAATCCCACATATATCAAGATTTTCAAGCAAATGGGGCCAGGTCACACTAAGCACAGGTGCTTCAGCATTCAACTGTAAGTGATCAGGTCTAATTCAAATCCGGCTAAGGCAAAGCCCACAGGAAAGACAAAGGTAAAATGCGAATGAATTTCCATGGACTTTTGTCTATGAGAAAACATCCATGGACAAAAGCCCATGGGGGAAAACACAACTGAGCCTAGGGAATTTCTGTGGACTTTTTGTCTGTAGGAAATGTCCATGGACAAGAGTCCGTGGGGAATATAACAAGCCCGAGGAGTAGTCACAGACCATCAAAGGCAAGCCGTGAAGAGACTACGGTAGTTCACAAAAGACATATAAGGCCCGTCAGTAGTCCAAAGCCAGTGTGGACCTAACTAATAAGGGGAAGGGTGCCTGCAAAGAAGAAAAGGAAGTTCGTAAAGAAGCCAGCAGGGACGAGGACATCCTACATGGACATCAAGTTTACAAATAGAAGGTGGCCAGTTGTTTTAAAAACAAAGGGATTGCTGATCAGAAGGAGCTCAAAAGGAAGTGACCTACTAGAATTTTGCCCTAGGGGCCAAGTGGCCAGAAAAGACAAAGATGCAAAAGAAGACAATTCCAGATGATAAGGCTATCTAAGTGGCATAGACAAGGCAATTTATTGCCTGATGATGTGAACAACAAAAGGCATGGCCCAATAATTTAGAAAGGGGACAAACTATAGGAATTGGCTAGAAATCATAGACTATTGGTAGAAAAGGAGACACGGCATATGTTTTCACAATAATGTTGGATGCCAAAGTCAAGATTGGGAGACCACATGGCATGGTTCCAGCAAGTTTCTTCTAGAATGATGACATCGACTATAGTGTTTCCTCTTGCCAATAAGGGACATGACTTGCAACTTGCCCAAAGAAGTGCCAAGTTCTCTTCTTGCTTTTCTCCTATATATCAGAAACTTCTCATTATTGAGAAGAATCTTCCACATTTGTAAAGGGCATAGCTCTACAAAATTTCACCTAGATCAATACAAATGTAGATTTTTACCTCCATTTGGATAGACATTTCCATGTATGCATTGAATGTTTGCTTGTGTCCAGTCATTGTCTTTTGATGCTCTCACAAGTTCAACATAAGTAGACCTGTTGTCTATAAGGTGCCATTATTATAGCTAAAAGGAGAAGATCTGACATTTGAGAAGACCAAAATAGACAAGAGTTACTTACAGTGTGCATTCCATAATGCCTCAGTGATTTTCTATCTCCTGTGTCTTCATGAAAGCCTCCCTGCCATTTTTAGCAGCCTGGTCCTTCTACCAAGTGTGTAGTGTATGTATGCAATTGTCTGATTTTGAGAGTGGATGTGTGAAGGTCAACCTTTATTTTGGTGCATCACCTCTTTTAGAGTAGGTAGTTATTTTTCCATGCATTTCTTCTCCCTTTTCATCCCCCCTTTTATTATAGCTATATATACTTGTATTTTGCACTTGTTTAAACAAACACGATGCATCAAAGGGAGCTAGCCCTTATCTAGAGACTCTCCCCTCTAGCTTCACTAGTCTGACAAGCGAGAGGGGAGTTTCCATGTTGTGAGAAGGCAGGAGCTAGGCCTCCTTGCCCCGAGTGAAATTTCCTATGTCAATAGTTTTAGCACACTAATGGGACATCAAGTTTGATAATGCAGTAAATTTTTAGGATTGATGCTGGTCCTATTATAGCAAATTTTTTTCTTCAACATCTGGCAACTCTAAGTTATATCTGCTAGTTAAGCAACCTGATACCATCAAGAAGTGTGTTTTCTAATATGTGAAAATTCCATCATTTTAAGCTATGGACTCTAATTTTTTTTGCCAGCATGGCTATGATCCTTACCAGCCTTATGGTGATCCTTATCATGCCCAATATGGCTAGTCTCAACCTTTCTATGAGCTATATCATCCTTGTGCTTAGTCTTCTCAGTATGTCACTTTTCCCACTCAACCCAATCTTTTTTCCAATCAACTAGTTTTTGCCTTCAAGCGAGCACTGTTGGGATACAACAAATATGTAATTGATCTTAACACCAGAAAGGGGTACGGCCAAGAAATTCCTAATCATATCATCCATCAAGTGAGGAATGCATTAGATCAGGTTAAAAAATAATGGGCTCCTATTGAAAGAGCAAATTGGCATAGGCTTTCAAATGAGATGTTGGATGTGAGCAGTTTAATTGCATCTTTGGAGGAGAAGCTAAGTGTGCATGAGAGGCAGCCTTACCAAGTCTATTAACATACATACTCACTACCCAAAGCATCACATCAGTCATATACAGCCCCTGCTCTTGAGCCAAGTCGAGCCTGTCAAAGTATGTTCCCTAATCATGTTGAGGAGAATTCCAAAATAGTGAATCTTGTGTTTAAGGCTAATCTTGATAGACAGATCAAATTGGCAAACCTTCAAATGCAGTAGTCCATTTTTGTAGTAGGGAAAGTGGAATCAAAATATTTGCTATCCTCTTACATTGAGGCCCCATCAACCCCAAAGGAAATGCCTAGCCTAAATTGCTTGAGCTGAAATAAAGTGGTCAAGTCATGGAATAACAAAGAGGAGAAAGACATCATCCAAAATGAAGAAATGCAAAATGAGGATGACCTGGCCAAGTAGATTGAGGAACTTGAAAATAAGATGAGACTATTGGGTGAAAAAGAGATGGAGCTTTTAGACACTGTAGACCAGCCAATGCCAAAAGGTATCCCTTTCACCAATCCACAAGCTAATTTCAATATTGATGAAGTGCTGGCAAAGTGGAGGGATGAAAATCAAGAAGTTTTGGCTTGGGGTCTACCCTCTCCTATTTTAGAAAAATCTCTCCCTTGTGTGCCAAATCCTTTCTACTAGATGGCGCTTGCTCATTCTGGCTCATCCAATGCATCAATCAGTCCTGCCCTCAATCTCATGCACCTAGCTTTTTAGCACACCTCTCTTCAGACAGCTTTCCCTATGCATGAGTAGACCCTCCCAATCATTCCCCAGCCTCCTCAGGTCTTTAAACATGATCTCCAAATTGCAAGCTAGAAGGAGGAGCATCATAAACCAGCCCAGGACCTTCAAAATGATAAAGTTACTGCCTACTCACAAAAGCAAGAGTCTAATCCTAGGACCACGAGCTAGAAGAAAATAGTTAAATCTTGGAATAGCAAGGAGGAGGAGGAGGAAGGTTTTAGTCTAACTCTTGAATAAGAAGAGGTTGTTCTTACCCCTAATAATGATTGTGACTTCTGGGAAAGGCTTTTCTAGGAAGATTTAGATAGGCAAATTGTAGAATTGGAGTCTAGAGCAGGTCTCCTCAATGAACGTGTGATGGATGTTTCAGATCAAATGATAGATTCTGTGTTTGAATGCATTCCATCCATACACCTCCAAGAAAGCTATCAGGCCTTGATTGATATGGATTATGCTTAGTTTATGACTAACCAGGGAGATTTCATGATTGTAACTGAGGAGGAAATCAAGCAAAGTGACAAGGAGGAGGATGGGCAATATCTTGTTCATGTTTTGAATAATTCATTTGAAGGTGTTAAGGTAGGTTGTGCTACTCTCTAGGTAGGTTGTGAGCTAGTTAAAAATGAAGAAGGTAGCATTGGGTTTCAAACAAGCATGCAAGGAGGTGGCAGTTCTTTAAATTTATCCCTTCAAGAGGTTGGTGAATCTGAGGACACTTTCTCTAAAATCATCAAGAAGGATGGTCATACAGTGGAACCTGAGTACAAGGCAGAAGAAAACAAATTAGACCATGATATATTATAGAAGAATTGTGCAGATCAAGGGGCTTATGGTGATGAGTTAGCAACCATTGATTTCTTGGTGTGGAGCACCTATAGAAGGGACCAGCATTCAACAAGCTTCCAAGGACAAATAGATTACATATATGTCGAAGGCATGTTTGATTTTGATCCACTCAAAATTCAAGCCAACTCAGGTGACAGGCAAGAGGAGCAGGTCACCATCTCTTTTTTCCATTCAACTATTTTCCTGGCACCATAAGCCTTCTCACCAAGAAGGGGACTTGAGAAGTTTTCCTTTTGATCCAAGAGGAAGGTGAATATTCCTAGTTAGCTGTATATAATAGTCTATTTTCAGTTTCTTTCTTGCTTTCCCTAAGTGAAATTGCATAGGTAGTTTTTTTAGCCTTGTGTGTTTCCCTTCACGTGTGGGGCAAAAGCTTCGTGTTTGATTCTCAAATCTTTAAGTCTGTTATTAATTCTTTCATGGCTACATCTGACTCCACACCTAATAGATTTTAAGGCAACTAGGTTCTAAGCATAGCAGGCATGCTTCCCCTATGAGTCACCAATTTGTTGACAAATTTTTTCCCATAGGCCAGAATCATTCACCTTCTTTCTTCGCTATTTAAAGACAGTTATTTCCAGGTTTCACAAGTTCATACCAGTGGTTCTCTACTTGGTTCAACATGATTATGTTAGTCATTTGGTCCTCTTGGTTGGTTTATCAAAAAAAAAATTTCTTTACAGTCCAATGGCTTCATTCCAACTCAATTCAACACTTTGGTCATCATCATCATTATTTGGTTTGACATCTAGTTCATTGGTTTAGGCATCGTTCATCTCAGTTCAACATCCCAGTTCAAACACCTCAATGTAATAGCATTGAACCTTCGTACCATTGAATTGTTGAACAAATTTTTGGTTCAGTGGGCTTGGTTCAACATACTTGGTTCAACGGCTAAATTTTAAGCGTGGTAGTTCAATCATTGGTTCATCGGGCTCGGCCTTGGTTCATCAGTGCACTCCTTTGAACCTTAAACCATTGAACCAAATTTTGGTTTAATGGGTTAAGTTCAAGGGTCTACCCCTGGCCAAAGGGCAAGTCAAATAGTCTAAATCCTGCATATATCAAGAGTTTCAAGCAAATGGGGCCGGGTTGCACTATGCAAAGGTGCTCCAGCATTCAAAGGTAAGTGATCAGGTCCAATTCAAATCTGGCTAAGGCAAAGCCCATGGGAAAGACAAAGGTAAAACATGGATTAATTTCTATGGACTTTTTTCCACAGGAAAACATCCATGAACAAAATCCCACAGGGGGAAACACAAATAAGCATGGGGAATTTCCATAGACTTTTTGTCTACAGGGAATATAACAAGCCCAAGGAGTAGTCACAGACCATCCAAAGCAAGCCATGAAGAGACTAAGGCAGTCTGTGGAAGACATATAAGGCCCATCAATAGTCCAAAGCCAGTGTGGACCTGACTAACAAGGGGAAGGGTGCCCGCGAAGAAGAAAAGGAAGGCCACAGAGAAGCCAGCAGGGACGAAGACGTCCTATGTGGACGTCATGTTTACAAATAGAAGGTGGCCGGTTATTTTAAAAACAAAGGGAGTGCTGATCATAAGGAGCTCAGAAGGAAGTGACCTGCTAGAATTTCACCCTAAGGGCCAAGTGGCCAGAAAAGAAAAAGATGCAGAAGAAGACAATTCTAGATGACAAGGCCGTTCAAGTGGCATAGACAAGGCAATTTATTGCCTAATGGCGTGAACAATAAAAGGCATGGCCCAAGCATTTAGAAAGGGGACAAACCATAGGAATTGGTAGGAAATTTTAGACTATTGGTAGAAAAGGAGACGCGGCCTGCATTTTCACATTAATGTTGGATGCCAAAGTCAAGATTGGGCGACCACACGGCATGGTTCTAGTAGGTTTCTTCTAGAATGATGGCATTGACTATAGTGTTTCCTCTTCCCAATGAGGGACATGACTTGAAACTTGCCAAAAGAAGCACCAAGTTCTCTTCTTTCTTTTCTCTTATGTATCACAAACTTCTCATTATTGAAAAAAATCTTCCACATTTGTAAAGGGCGCAGCTCTGCAAAATTTCACTTGGATCAATACAAATGCTATTTTTTACCTCCATTTGGATAGACATTTCCATGTATGTGTTGAATGTTTGCTTGTGTCCAATCACTATCTTTTGATGCTCTCACAGGTTCAACACCAATAGACCTACTATCTATAAGGTGCCATTGTTGTAGCTAAAAGGAGAAACACTGATATTTGAGAAGACCAAAATAGATAAGAGTTACTTATAGTGTGCATTCCATATTTCCTTAGTGATTTTTTGTCTCTTGTGTCTTCATGAAAGCCTCCCTACCAGTTTTAGTAGCCTGGTCCTTCTGCCAAGTGCATAGTGTATGTATGCATTTGTCTGATTCTAAGAGTGGATGTGTGAAGGTTAACCTTTATTTTGGTGCATCGCCTCTTTTAGAGTAAGTAGTTTGTTTTCCATGTATTTCTTCTCCCTTTTCATCCCCCCTTTTATTATAGATATATATACTTGTATTTTGCACTTGATAAAACAAACACGATGCATCAAAGGGAGGTAGCCCTTATCTAGAGACTCTCCCCTCCAGCTTCGCCAGTCTCACAGGTGAGAGGGGAGTTTCCATGTTGCGAGGAGAAGGCAGGAGCTAGGCCTCCTTGCCCTAGGTGCAATTTCCTACGTCAATAGTTAGCCTATGGAATAACCATGGATAAGTAGACTATATATATGAGGTAGTGGTTAGTCTTTGATCATCGTATTAATTTTTTACTCTTATTGCATTGTTGTGGAGGTTGCCCCCTCAAAGTGGATTTTTTATATTATCCAGTATTCTACTCTACTATCAATTATTGCTATGTGATATCTCATATTTACTTATTATGTGTGATATATAATCATTTTGTGTGATAGTTTAAGTGATTTCATTATAATTTGTATCAAAAATTTGATTTGGGCAAGTTTTTTATGGTGTTTTTTTAATCTAGTGAGATATGACTTCTACGAGTGGAAGAAACAAAAAACATAACTTGCAATCTAGGAAGAATTAATTTTTTCTATTAGCATAGTATTGTTCAAAATACTTTTTTGAAAAAAAAAATAAAAAAATATGGGAAAAAAATTCCCCTTGCACATTTGTAGTCATTAGATTCATCTTGGTAAGATAATTGCAATAGTATATTCTATTGGTACACTTTTTTGGTGCCAAAATGTTTTACCCTAGTGCACAAAGGTAGTCATTGAATTCATCGTGATAAGGTGATCATACTAGTACCTTCTCTTAGTAAACCTTTTCTAGGGTGAAAAACCTCTTAGTGTTTTTATATGGTAGGTCCTACTCAGTGAATAAAATGGAACCAAGAAACTCCTAAGACTCTTTCTGCCAGTGACATGGAATCGCGAACTTTAGATCCATTGATTTCTCAACTTTAGGCTGATATAAAGGGCTTGGTGTAGCATGATGACATTGTTAAAATTGAAATTGATGTTTTTGGGATGCACAAAGAGATTAATGGGGTTCACACTTAATTAATTTAGATCAATGCATAATTTACTACCCTTTCATCTCATTTATAGCCAAATAACCCTCCACTTCATCATTTGGGTCCTCCTCTCAAGATTAACAACTCTAATTCTAGTGTAGAATTGATGTTACAAAAATTAGACATGTGTAAGTTTGATGGTAAATATCCTCTCACCTTGATTACCCAAATTGAGAATTTATTTGATCTGCATTAAACTCCTAGTTCTCAAAAGGTGATAGTGGCATCTCTATGTCTAGAACCTAAGTAGTTCATTTGGTATCACTAGTTGTGTGTTAAAAATAAAAAATAATTATGCTCTTGTTACATGGTTTATTTTTAATAATGATTTTTTGTCTCATTATCAGAATAATGTATCTAATAACTAGTTCATCCAGTTAGCCAAACTATGGCAAAAAAGAATTGTGAAGGATTATATTCATCAATTTAAAAATCTATCCTTACATGTGGAAGAAATCACTGAGGAAAACTTGACTAATATTTTTTTGGGTGGCCTCAAAGATAGAATATAATTGGAGTTTTGGATGTTTAACCTAGCATACATATAAGAAGTTATCCCATGGTCACACATGGTAGAATAAAAATAGATGATCAAATGAAAAAAATTCACTACTAGTTGTGATCGTATCTTTCTAGTACCATCATTTCCTCAACCCACCAAATTGACACCTCAACAAATTAAAAAGAAGTGAGCCAAAGGGTTGTGTTATGGGTTTGATATCAAATTGAAAAAATATCATTATTCTACTAAAAATAAGTTGTTTTACATCAAAGGTGTCAATGAGGATGATGATGATGAGGAGGAGGAGGAGGAGGAAATTGGTGAGGATGAAGAAGGTCCTGAGGAGTCTAAAGACTCTAAGCCTAATATTCCTTATCATTCCCTTCAGGTATTAGTACTCCCTAAACTCTTAAATTGGTTGGTTTCCTAAATAAACATAAGGTCACTATATTGATTGACTTTAGGATTACACATAACTTCATCAACAGTAAGAGACTCATTTGAATTATTTCATTTATCCCACACTAGAGTTTTATGTCATGATTGTAGATGGTGGTATTGTCATTTTCTCAGGAAAATTCCATAATATTAAGTTGGCCATGGGATACTACTTGTTGCATTCTCCTATGTTTTCTATTCCCATGGGGGGAGATGATATTATTCTAAGAGTATAGTGGCTCACCACTTTGGGCACTATTGAGATGAATTTATGGTAATTATTCATGTGCTTTCATTTTGAGGGAAGGACATTTTAGCTAATGGGATTAAGGGCTAAATATATAGAACTTTTTATCTCCCATCAAATGACAAATATTATCTGTAAGGGTGATGAAGGATTTGTTACTTACTTATTTTCCATGGAAGTTCAACCATCTATACCTCCTCATCTGTAACAAGTGATTGATGCCCATTTGATTGTTTTTAGTGACATGTCAAAATGACTTCTACCAATCTACACACATGATCATGTTATCAAACTTATTCTTGGTAGTACACCACCCAACATCAAGTCATACAGGCATCCCTATGCCTATAAAAGTAAAATTGAAAATATGGTACAAGAGATGTTGGATGAAGGAATCATTTTCAATAAAAAAAGTGAATATTCTTCACCAATTGTCATGGTGAGAAAAAATATGACACTTGGAGGATGTTCCCTGACTACAAAAAACTCAACAAGTACACTACTAAAAATAAGTTTCATATTCTTGTCATTGATGATTTTTTGGATGAATTAAATGGTGCTATTTATTTTACTAAGTTAGATCCATGTTCTGGGTATCATCAAATCTAGATTTGTGATGAAGGCATACCCAAAAGAGATTTCAAGACTCATGAGGGCCATTATGATTTTTTGTTTATGCTTTTTGGTCTAATAAATTCACCATTCACCTTCTAGAGTTTGATGAATTATGTTTTTAGGCCATTTTTTAGTAAATTTGTTCTAGTTTTTTTTATGATATCCTCATTTACAATAAAAATTAGGAAGACCATTTGCACCATGTGAAATAGATACTCTCAATTTTATAACAAGATCAATTATATGCCAAACATTTCAAATCTACTTTTGGAGCATGTGAGGTTGAGTATCTAGGTCATCTAGTTTCGCATGGAGTGAAAGTGGATCCTAAAAAAATATAATAAATAGTGGATTGGCTAATTATTAAGACACTCAAATAACTAAGAGGATTTATGGGGCTAACTAGTTACTATCATAGGTTTATAAAAAATTATGGTAGAATTATAGCCCCACTCACCTCTTTATTAAAGAAAGACTACTTTTAGTGGACTTATATAGCTACCAAGACATTTGAATAATTGAAATTGGATATGTACACCACTCCAGTGTTGGCCACTCCTATTTTTTCCAAGACTTTTGTGGTTAAATGTGATGCATCTGGTTATGGTGTGGGTGTTGTAGTCATGCAAGAAGGTAGACCATTTGGATTTTAAAGTCATAAATTGAAGGGTAAAGATCGTCACAATCCCATCTATGAGAAGGAAATGATGGCCATTTTACATGTAGTCAAACACTACAAACCTTGTTTAATGGGTCATCACTTTTAGGTAAATACTGATCATGATAGTCTCAAATATTTTTTATAACAATAGTTGTCATATGAAGATCAACATAAATGGGTAACTAAGATGTTATGCTATGATTTTGAAATATTTTACAAGAAAGGAAAGGATAATGTAGTGGTAGATGCACTATCCAAGAAGGATGAATCAGTTGAGGCATTGTTATGTGTTATGACCATTATATAGGTAGATTGCCTAGAAGAAGCATGATCAGAATGGGAAAATGATAGTGTTACCCATGATTTGATTCAAAAAATTTAGTAAGGTTTGGCTGCATTTGACAATTTCACATGGAATGGTGATGCATTATAGTATCAAGATAGATTATACCTCTATAAGAATTCTCTTCTTAAACATAAAATCCTTTAAGAACTTCATGCAACTCCAATTGGGAGTCATTCAAGATTTTTGAAAACCTATTATAGAATCAAAGAGGATTTTTTTTGGGAATGACTCAAGGGGGATGTCCAAAAATATGTGGTTGAATATATGATTTATCAAAAAATAAAGGAAAAAACATCAAACCCTGGCTCTTTTGTAGCCTTTATCCATCCCTAGCCAACATTGGGAGGAGGTGTCTATTGATTTCATTACAAAGTTACCAAGATCTAATGGTTAAAATGTTATCATAGTTATGGTAGATCATCTTAGTATGTATGCTCATCTTTATTCTTTATCATAGCCATTTATTGTTGGTACAGTATCTTTTTGTTTTCTTAATACAATTCATAAATTACATGGTACCCCTAAGATCATTATCAGTGATAGAGATCCCATTTTCACTAAAATTTTTTGGACTGAGTTATTTGCATGTTTTGGGACATAGTTGGCTTATAGTTCATCTTATCATCCTCAATTAGATGGATAAATTGAGGTAGTCAACAAATGTCTTAAAGGATATCTCCATTGTTTTTTTTCTGATAAACAAGATAATGGGTTCATTGGTTGCCACTTGTTGAATGGTGGCATAATACTTCTATTCATAGTTCTTCTATAATGTATCCTTTTGTGGAACTATATAGATACCACCCTCCATCCATCACTTCAACCTTGAAGGTCCATCCTAAGATTTGTGTAGCTGAAAAACACATTCACCATCAATAGGAGGTCCTTGCAAGTTTACATGAAAATTTAGCCATGGCCCAAAATCACATGAAGTAATAGGTATATCAACATAGGAGTGAGAGGAATTTTGACATTAGTGATTGGGTCTTTGTTCTCTTGTAGCCATATAAGTAGATGTCCTTAAAGCAATAGAAAAAGGATAACAAATTGTCCCCTAAATATTATGGGCCTTATCAGATCTTGCAAAAAAATGGTAGTGTGACATTAGAGTTTCCTTCCTCCACTTGCATACATCCAATATTCATGTATCCTACCTAAATAAAGTCATTAGACATAGAGTTGTTACTAAAATTGAGTTACCAAAATTGGATGAGGAAGGAAGAGTTCTTCTTGATCCTAAGGTGATCTTTCAAATGCACACTAAGTAGTTATGGTTTAGAATGATTAAGGAGTACCTGATCAAATGGAAGAATTTACCTTGTAAATATGCCACTTGGGAATATGAATCCCTTTATGAAAAAACATCTAGAGTTGACTCAATGTTGAGGATAATGTTTTTTTTAAAGGGGAGGGGCATGCTACACCCTTAACCTTTGGTGTGTCTAGGGATATGTGTGGTCGGCTTGTGGCTTGCATACCTCTTATATATTCTTATTACATTTCTCTATGTTCTTAGTTAGGTCAACCTATGGAATAACCATGGCTAAGTAGACTATATATAGGATATAATGGATAGTCTTTCATCATCATTTTTAGTATTTTGCTCTTATTGCATTGTTTTGAAGGTTGCCCCCTCGAAGTGGCTTTGCTATATTATCTAGTATTCTACTCTACTATCAATTATTGTTGTGTGAGCTCTCATATTTGCTTATTATATGAAATATATAATAATTTTATGTGAACATCTAAGTACTTTCATTACATTATCCTACCACCTATCTTGATCTCAGAGTTTTGGAAACTTGAGGAAATCTAAATATTTATGAAGGCCAAAGCTTTATGAATGAATGTGATCCTACCACCTACCTTGATCTTAGAGTTTTGAAAACTCAATGAAATATGTATATTTAGGAGCTCCAGGTATGGATATTTTTTAATTATTTGAAAATTTCTTACATATTCATGAAGTCATAGATACACTAGGACATAATGCATTAGCTCTATTAGTCAATAGCAATCATAATTTCAACTTTTGAGATAAATTATGAAAATCCAAGGTTAAAAATGAATCATAACTAATGCCCAAGCTTTTATTTTCATAATTTTTTAATTCTATTATTTTGATTTAGACTTTTGAAAATAACCTTAGACCTATGCATGTCAAAATCAATGTTATGGATCTCTAAGGTTATAAGACCTCAAATATAGAATTCAACCAATAGTAGGTCCCTATTTGAATTCAAAAAATAAGGGTGTGTGTATTATAGGATAAAATTTTGATCTAAATCCAACAACTCCCTTATGAATGGTTGAGTCTTTTTTACATATCCAATACTCTACAGAGGGAATTCAAACTACATGTAGTTCTCCTTGACAAGTGTATGTGTGAATTAGTGATTCATTAATGAGTAAAACATGTGGTCTACATTCTGACATTTATAAAATGAAAATATTAGCTTAGCATTGGGGTGATTCATAATTAAATAAGACCTAGTCCTTATGATTTATGATTGAATTAGAAAGAATCAAGCATTCCCTTTGAAATGTAAAGTTTTTGTAGGAGGCATTCTTTACAAATTATAGATAAGGAATAGGTTTAAAATTATTATGTATTTATATGGTATTGTTTGGGTAATTTCTCATGCTAGTGAACTACAAAGCATATTATCCAACCATAGGATACTTTTGAATTTGAAAAGTAACCATTTCTTAGTTTCAAATGAGTATGTTAGATTTGGATGAGTTTGAAATTGTATAATAGTCTAAGTTAGATAAATTTTTATAAAAGGTATGAAAATTTATCTGATGATCTAGAGATAGTATAAATAAGAGTTTTAATAGGTTAGTGTAACGCCCAAAAATGTCACAAAACCCAGGTACAATGTTGTAATTATGTTTTGTAATTTATTTACATTCAATTATTCATTGTTGACTAACAACAATTCTCAGTCAAAGTCAAGTGTTGTACTAAAATAACTTTGAAATTTAATATGTTATGAGATTTTTTTTAAAGTTATGAACATGAAGTAATTAATATCATTTTGAATTAGAGTAACAATATATTATTCATTATCTTTCAATTTTTGTTTAATTTAATCTGTTCATATTTATGCATTCATATATTTAAACTAAATCATATTTTTTTCAAGTCTTTTATTCCAAGATTAGATATGATCATGTCAGTTATTATTACAATTTTCAAGGTCTAATGATAATGTAAATTGTATTTTAAATCTAGACACTAAAATATACATTTTCCTTATTATTCATAATTAATAATCTATTGTAGTGAAATTTTTCCATATAAATTTTGTTACTCCATTTTTATCACTTGCCCATCATTTTAGATTTTTTCCTATTTTTCTTATATTTTACAGGACCCCATAGCCCAATGGGAAAGGCAAAATTTTTTACTAGCCCACATGTATAAAGTTGTATATTTTATGTTGTGGTTTCAAAGGGAATAACCAACTTAATTACATTATTACTTATATTATAATTAACTAATATTAATTAAATTCATTAAATGACTATGTTTTTGGTCATTTAGTGAATTAATTATTTTTAAAATAAATATTTGTGTGTAAATGTAAGGAGAAAATTTTATTTAATATTATAAATTTTCCCAAATAATAAAATCAAAGGATGAAAAAATGAAGGGATTTTCTTCTTCCTTGGTGGAGGAGAAGATTGAATAAAAAGGAAAAAAAATGATTTGTAGAGGTTCTTCATTCTTGAAAACTCTTGGAGAGAGTGGGATACAACTTTATCTATAATTACTTAATTTCCATATTATATCAATTAAATACAATTAAGTGGGTGATATTATTCTTGGTTTTTATATATTTTAATGCCCTTTGTTTATGAATTTCATGTTTCTATTCGTAGATAAAGAGTCCATTAAAATATTGCATTTTCTTGATTATGTGTAACCTATGGTGTTGAAAACCCCCTATATGATTTTATTTTGATTTTTATGAGTTTAATGTGTGTTTGATCTCAAATAATATTTCTATAAAGTGTGTGTAATCTAGTTTGTGAGGAGATTTTGTGCTTTCAAGCTTGCCATTTTTTTCCAATACACTTTGTGTCCCTATGTTCACTTTTATGTGAGAGGAAATATTTCTATTTCTTTCATTCATTCTCAATTTATTCCAGTGGTTCTCTACATTTATTCTATTATGGGTTTCTCCTCCATTCTCCTTCTATTTTTTTCCTTTTTGCTTTCCAATTAAAAGTACATAAAAACCCCACAATGCTCATATCTTATGAGGTAACTTACCTTCTCAAATTCATAGGATAATAACCATATCTATAGTGATTTCTCCAAATTTTGGTGAGTTTTCATCACTTCTTATTGAGCAAGTCACAAAATTAAAGTGACAAAAAATTACACCCACACAATCCTGACTCAATTCATATATTCTAGTAATTAAATTAAGTAAATTCATTTAGTAAAATCACTCAGTGCCTAAAATAATAAATAATAAAAATATAATATAATTCACATGGGTATGGTTTCCATATCATGGCAACCATAAGTTGTCTCAGTTACAATTGATTATATGATTAAACATCATTTTGATATACAAGGAATAAGATAACATAAAAATTTTCAAACAAAACTAATTCTAATGATCCTAGATGTTTAATCCCAAAATATAGACTAGGGAATTTAGGTTTAAAGGGATGGAAATAGCCTAGGGCACAAGGATGGTAGCGTATCTCTATTTCAAGCCAATTACTTTGTAAACTCATATAAACTTATAATGAATTTATTATGCTAAGATATGCTAAATATATAAAGTATATCTATGTTATATATTGTAATGATAATGAACAAAAATATATTTATGATCATTGTATGACTATAAGGCACTAGAAACTTAAGTCAGGATAGGACACTTACGTTGGCATAGGCATCTTACTAGGATTCAATAGTCTAAGCAGTTAAAAAACATGCACAAGTCCAAAACTTATAGAAGTAGAAGATAAACAAGTTTATAACATTTTGAGCATGATATAAGGTTTAAGTCATCATCATAGCATTGGTCATACTAAGAGATAAGTAATAGGCACAGAGAGATAACATATATGAGCCTTTCAGTAGTGAGAAGGTCTAAAAGTTGAAGGTACATCCATGATATTTATTTGCTAAGTGTAAAATATTAAGGAGACATATAATTTAGAAATAGTGTCTAAAATATAAATAAACTTGTCCCAACTCAATTATTGTCCTATTCCCTAGCCTATCTTATGACCTAGACTTGACACACCCATAACATAGGCAACCTACAATCCACTCCTTAGAATTCGAGTAAGATGTTTAGTTGAACTTGTGAATAGGCTCCTCTATGAGACATTATCACTGAAAGAGTTTTCAAATATAAGTTAACAAGGGGTGAACTAATGTAACTCAAATGATCTTATATAATCTCTAGGAATCAAAACTCAAGACAATCCCACACACTCAATAATCCCTTATCTCAAAACACCTTGACAACCTAAGGTGGGTCTACTCACCCAAAATCACTATCATACAAATCAAAAATGAGTGTCAAAAGTTATGATAAATTAACCCATGTTCCTTGATCTGATAGGATTAGAAGTCTCAACAATCATTGTCATTCACTACTCAGAGAATCTATGTCTCTTGAGAGTGTTTCTTTTGATGACAAGGATCAAGGTAGATGAAACAAAGACTCACTCAAAATCATACAACATAATTCTCCACTAAATCACTAATTAGATTCATACCAACTATACATCCAAGCATGATACAAAGTTAAAAACTAGTAAGGATACAAACATAAGGAAGAACATTCTAAAATCATGCTAAGGATAAGTTATCTAAGGGTTAGTTATGAGTGATTGTGTTCTAAGAACACAAAAAAATTAGTTATTAAACTCTACACTAGGGGATAATCCTAAAGATTAGTTACCTATGCATGTGTCCACTTCCAAATCTACCTACATATCTATAATGGCCACCTTCATACCAATAATTAGGTTTTGTTGTAGTTTACTCATTACCAAAATTAGTGTAATTTCAAATGCAAAGGCATATTAACTTAATGATTTAGTCAAATAAATAAGGAAATACAGTTACCCTTATAGGTTACATGACTGTTAATTATCCCAAATGTAGCTAGGCACTACCAAGAGTATGTTCTAGCTAAACACTAGAAATATACCTTTCATAGACCTAGTCTTAGGGAAATTAAAGCCTTCAATAATTAAAATATGGTTAAGGACCAAAACGTAAAGTAAGATTATAAACCAATATCTTAGGGTAGAAGAGTGTAATATAGCCACATACCATTTGATAAAAATATAAATAGTTAACTTAAACAAAATACAACCACCAATGATATTACTAATGATACAAAGCACACCAAACTCCAAATAAAATTATCCAAGAATAAAAGCACCCTAGTAGAGTCCACGAATAAGGAGATAATTTTTTTCAGCATTAGAACATGTTTTCCAATCTATAGGTAACGTAATTAAGGCATTGGAATATTTTTATTGAGAAGAAACTAACAATTTTACTAAGTATTTTGAAATGAGTTTCATAAGCTAAAAAGTGTTTTACAATTTTATTCATAAAAATTGTTTCAAAATTTACTTTCTAAACATATCAAAAACCCATAACAACTTTATTTTACTAAATATCTAATAAATTTAAGCTATTTAATTTATGTTACAACTTTTATATTGGAAAATTTTTACTTTTGGATAATTTATTTTTGTTGATTTCAAATTGACTATGAAGGCGTAAAAAAAGTAAATTAAAAATTTCTCTCACAAATGCCTTCCAAAATTGGTCAAAAAGGATACTTTCTGATGGAATTTAAAATAATCTAGTTGTTGTATTCATATTTTATATCTTAATAAAATTAGTTCTAAGTCTCAATTTTAGTAAATTTCTAATTTAGGTATTTATTTATATCGATTTTCGGATTAATTTTATTGGCTTATTATAAGCAAAATGGCACTTATTTTTATAACTACATTACCATTGGAAACTTATTTTAATAACTATCTAGTTTTCTAAGCCAAAAGAGAGTGTTAAAATACTAAAATATTTGATTTATCAATTATTGTCAAGTGTAAAACTAATGTACTCTAATTATTTTTAGTATTGATGTTAAGTCAATTTTTGCAATAGGAAAGGGTTGACATTACCATCCATATTGTTAGGTTTACACACCCATACATATTGTTCTTTCAACTATAACACCTCACCAACACAAAATCTAATTTTTATGTTAGATTACAATATTAATTATGTGATGAAAGTGATTTAGATCTTAGTATAGAATATAATCATAGGGTTTACACACAAACATCATAATTATTTAGTACTGAGTCTTCATAGCACCACCACTCATCAGTATTGAGTCTTCATAGCACCACCACTCATCATATTAATTTACTATAACATAACTTATGACTCTTTAACTATAGTATTTCTATAATGCACTATATTGTGTCCCCAAGCAATGGTTCACCCTAATTCATACCTTAATTTATTATATCCTCAACTAATACATCCTAAGCCAACTCTCCTATATATAGTGGTTCTAATACTTGACCAAACAATTAATAATATTGTATATTCATATCAAGATAAGATCATGATTTTAATGTACATGACTAACAATACTAAATTTGAAATATAGTTTATAGTCATATCATATATTTTACAATTTACCCATGATTTAAGAGGTATAGATAAAACTCAACCTTATAGTTAATAAGACATGAATAAACACTAAATTTCCATGTTTTATTAGTACAAACACACCACAATATGATGGAATAATTTCATTAGTAATCCATAGCAGTCAAATTCATCTCATCAGTCACAACTAAAGTACACATGTCTCCTCTATAACATCACTAACAAAACATCCATCAATACTATTATAAAATAAATAACAAGTGGTCATCCCACACATAACACCCTAGTGTCTTAAGAGTATCCCATGAGAATATACATGTATTATAAGTATGACTAATCATGAATCATAATTGATATGAAACTGAAGAATGAAAAGCTAACATCCCTCACAAATGATATCTCTTTATATAAAAAGTCTCATGAAAAACATTCTAACCATCATAAACCAAATTGAAAGTATGCATCATTTATTATATCTTCTACAAAACATAAATGAATGAATCATACATAATTTCTCAAAGTTCCTAGTGTTCAACCCATGCTTTGAAACCATAATATAATTCCCAAATTGTTTTTCCCAAACCCCATGTATAGTGTGGTAATTTTATTAAATTGATTTACATTTAATTATCCATTATTGACCAAAAAAAATTATCATGGGGAGTTAAAATGTTTACTATAATTACTTTAAACTTAACTTTGTTATGGGATGTTTATTTTAAATTTACACATATAAAGTAACTAATATCCATTTGAATTAGAGTAGTATGAGATTATTAAGAATATTTTGAATTGGGTTCAATTTAATCTACTTAAATTTATTCATTTTGTTTAACCCTAATTTAGATATGGGTCCTCTTTGGTTAATAAGGTTAAGAATATATAAATGATAGGGCACAAGGGTGAATATTAGATCTACATCAGGTGAATTAAATGCTAAACTTAGAAATATCATATACTAAATTTATTAAACTTAGATAAGATATTAATGGAAAGTAAAACTATGATAGATATTTAAATTACAAAGAAATTATGTACTTAGCTTGCTTTGATGTTAATGTGAATCTAGATCTAGGATGGGTTAAAAGTAAGCAGGAAGATATTTCAAGAACAATTGTCAAATTCTAGATGTTGTGCCTCTAGTTCTTTGGACATTTGCATCAACCCTAGATGCTTGCATCTATACTATTATATAATTCTAATGATCATGTCCTATATGGAATATCTATTGAAATATGAGTAAAATACCTAGATGATTTTGGGTTTTGCTTCACCTTTGCTCTGGTGAATTCAAATATGGGTCATGGGCTATTGTTCCTTGTGAAATGGAAAAACTATAACTTTTCATATTTAATGTAACCTTGGGGGAAATGAGTTAGTGGACACATGATGTTGATTTGACTCCAATGACCCCACTATCAAAAGATGTTCCCTATATATCCAATACTCAAAAAGATGGCCTCATACTCATATAGTTCTCCCCTATGTGTTGGATTGTGTGATAATCATGCAATGCATGTAAATAAATTACACCATTGACCTAAATTGTAACCTTGAAAATAACACCTTATGACTACTCATTTATTAATTTAGACCTGTAGATATGTTTTACTTATGACTAGTATGGAAATAAGGAATATTTGATCAATTAAATACTTGATATAGTGTTTTTTATAAGTTCCTTATTCTCTTTGGTCTAATTTCTAGGTGAGGAATGAATGAGGGTTGATATTATATCTAAACGAATCCTATTAGGAAATAAATCACATTAAATCACTTCATATAACCATTGGAATATGTTTTATTTTTAAATTAAGTAACCTTAGGGCATTAGGCACTTACATCAAGTAGGACATTAACATCGATGCTACTGTCTATCCCCAATGTTAGTGTCTAGTGAGTAGCAAAATAAGTATATGATCAAAACATATAGAGTTAAGCATTATTTTAAATATAATATGTTTTTTTCATCAATATAATACTAGTCAAACTAATATATAGGCTAACGGGAACAAGATGGAGTAGATGTGAAGCTTTTAAAATCAAGGCATGTGTAGAACTAAGAGGAACAACCAAGGTCTAAGTTTTCTAAGTGCACAAGATTGAGGTGTTACATAATCATAAAATATTTTCTACAAATTTATGGGTTTAGACTAAATCATATTTCATTCAAATATTTTATTCTAAAATTATATACAATCACAAGGGTTATTATTACAATTACCAAAGTCTAACAACAATGTGAGTTATATTTTAAATTTAGACCCTAAAATATAAAATTTCCTTAGTTGTACATAATTAACAATCATAAAACTAAATTCATATACTCTATTAATTGAATTAATTAGTAAAATCACCTGATACATGAGATACTTAGTAATAAATAGAGTATACGTCACATGGGTAGGGTTTTCATACTATGTCAACCATAATTTGTATTAGTTACAAATGCATATATACTATCATACATCATTTTGATATACAATAAATAAGATAACATACAATGTTTCAAATAAAATTTATTATAGTTATCCTATTAGAAAGAAACTTAGCCTAATTTGAGGATTAACATAATCTCTAACCTAGCTATGACATATAACCAATGCCCCAATAACCTGGGTAGCCTACATATCCACTACTTATAATTAGGGTTAGATGTAGTGCTCCAATTTAACTTGTGAGAAAAATATCATTCATGAGATATTATCACATAAAGAGGTAGAAATCTATGCCAATGAGGGGTGAACTAACACAACTTAAGTAATATTTTAAAAAATCTAAGCATCAATACTCAACATAATCTCAAACACTTAATAATCAATTATTTAAAAACACCTTGATAACTTAAGGTGGGTGTGCTTACCCAAAAACATTATCATGTAAGATCACAAATGAGGGTAAAAATAAAATAAAATAACCCATGCTCCTTGACTTGATAAGACTAGAAGTCTCAACATTCCTTGTCTTAGACTACTCAAAGAAGCACTACCTCACAAGAGTTTTTATATCAATAATGAGGGTTTAGTTAAATGATACTAAGACTCACTCAAAATGTTACAACATAATTTCACCACTAAACCAATAATTAGAGTCATACAAATTATACAACCAAGAATGATACAAATTAAGAACTACAAAGATACAAATACATAAAGAAGAACTCATGTTTTAATAAAACCAAAATTTGGTTATTAAATTCTCACACTAGGGGATAATCATAAGGGTTAGTTACCTATGCCTACACCCACTTCCAAGGCTTCTACATATCTACAATGACCACCTTCATACATAAAATCAAGGCATGTTGTATTTAACTAATTATTAAAAAAAAACAATTAAATTCAAATGCAAAGGCATACCACCCTCATCATTTAATCAATAAACTAAGTTATAATAGTTTCCCTTTCAAGTAACACCATGGCCACTAACTAAACCAAACATAACTAGGCACTATCAAGAGTTGTTTTATCTCATCACTAGTAGAATACCATTTGTAGACCTAGTTTTAGGGAAAATAAATCCTTAAATATATAAATCATGGTTGAGGCCTAAAAATTTAACTATGACTATAAAGAAATATGATAAGGTAGAAAAGTGTAGGATAGGCACAAACTATTTTTTTTTTAAATAGAAATAACGCAATTTAAAAAAATAAAAAAACCAATGATACTCATGTTGTCACTTAATTTTTCACCCTTGGAGATTTAATTGAATCCTACTCTAATTGATTGAAACAATGGGGTTACCCATAAACCTGTGGGTTGTCTATAGTGGGGGTAAACTTCTAGTTGAAATGGCTAGTTCCCCATATTTATCTTGATTATCCTTTTATTAACTAGCTAGTGTATGAAAAGGGATACAAAAATATCTAATTATAATAAAGATATAAAAAATGGTTGATACACCAAAAGATTTGATCCAATAGTATCCTATCCTTGCACTAAAAGAAGTATAACTATAATTTGGTCTATGCTTCAAAAAGGAGAGCTTTTAACATAAGTATTTCAATCTAGAGTGTATATAATTGTATAAGATAGGTGATAAATTAAAAGGAATAATAAGACACTATTTAAACTCAAAAAAACTTAGCTACAATACCACACTTCAATATACTCCAATTGACCTGTAACAATAAAATGTATCTATACCTAGGTGTATACAAGTAGGACAAGATGCAAGAACAAGTAATTTTCTTACTAGAATATATCAAAAAATCATTCAACACACTAAAATATGAACTTAGAAATCTTGAAATAGTTTGAATTTATTTCTTAAGGAAAAATATGAGTAAAAATTTAGTAGGGTTTCACTAACCTTTCTTGTGGACGGATTATAATGCCAAAACTAGGTATACTTATAGCACCAATAAGAGAAAGAGAGAAATCACATGCCAAGAATGGAAAATTGGGGGGGTTAGAATAATATTTAAAACATTATTAGCTTCAGAAGAGTTAGTATAAAGCATCTAAATTTTTGAATATGTGTTATTTGATCTCTAAGTCTTTTATAAATTACCTTCAAGTCAGAAGGAGTCAGTCCTTGAGGAGTTCATAAAACTTATTAAAAATTGCTTTGATCTCTTGTAGGAATATTATTCATATACCTTTAAAATGTATGTATATCTATGTAAAAATTTATAGTGAGAGCTAACTACGGTTTATGAATCATTATATGCCCTTGAAATAGGTTTTCCTAGAAGAGGGAGTTAGCTTAATTCATGAGGTGCAGTATGTCTTTTTGGGTAGCAAAGATATCATTTGATTCTTGTTATAGAGATTGTAAATAAAAATTATGAGTCTAACATATTCTATCACCAAATCTTTAGGACTCTAAAGTCTCTAATTGACACCTTAAAATTCATTCCATGCCTCTCAAAGAGTCACTTCAACATTGGTTGTCTAATATTAGTTGGTAACTAGGCCTAGTTGCACATGTTAGTTAATTTGAATATCCATGAAAACTAAATGAAAACCTATAAAAATTATTAATATCATGTTATCAGACCAAACAATCACTTTATTATATGAATAAGGCCTTCAAGGCATGACAACCTATTGTTCTTGCCAAGCTAGGTAGCTAAGTCTCTCATTCCTAGTACACCTCAAACTATCTTCTTTGTGAAAACCTATAGGAATAGTTTCATGAGTATATGAAAGTATTTTATGACCTAATAAGTTATAAAACATCCCATGGTACCTCCTAAAATTAATTTCAAGCATTCATCCATGTTTTTACCCCTCAATCTCATCAAAACTAATAAAAAGAAGGCATTTAATGTGTTCGTATATGTGACATCGGCATCAAATTTCATGGTGAGGAGCATAAAATATATATTGACAAGCTTAAAATGTTTTACATCATAAAAAATTTATTTGGATCTATTATAAGTAAAATATCCCATATCACATTAACCCAAGGGTTTTAGTAGGGTTTAAGACATTTTTGGGGTATTAATGATAATTCATAAATCATCAGCCATCAATTGGGGTCATTCCAATTGTAGAGAATTTTTTATTGACCCCCCCCCACCTATTCAAAATGCCTTATCTTCACATTCAAATTGTGAGATATGGTGTGAATGTTTGAAGTTTCTTCTCAAGTGGTAGACATAGCTCTCTTAAACTCGAGAGAGGTATAATTAGGTTTAGGGCCTCAAAACTAATCCCATTTTTGGGAGAGATTCATAAACCTCAAAAAAAAAATTACTCATGATTATACATGATTTATAAATGATTATTACTCCACTTTATTAATTTGGTAAACTAGTTAGGGGGCTTAGGGTTTAAGGCATGTCACCTCCTTGCTAGTCCTTAAGGGAATTTGGATTAAAAACTTAGACTTTTGAAAATTAAAAGTGTACTGAGAACCTAATTATGTCTATGTATCACCTCAAGGTCCCTACATTGGGTTTTGACATAATTATAGAGTGAGCAAGGTCACCTTAAAAAGACCCCTTTGTCTCAAGACTAACCCTAATCAATAGAGTGAGCAAGGTCTAAGAAAAAATAATGAGTATGGATACTACCTATATGGATTTAAAGTGACCATGGATATCTTGATACACTCATAACCAATCTCTTTATCCATTCACAATGTGTAATCATGCCTATGAATCCCTCAAAATACTAATATCTCTCATGATTGGCTAGTCTAGGCCAGTAGTCTACAACTAGGTGAATATATCTTATGATGTGGTCTTTGAATCCATGTGACAATGTTGAATTAGTATCTTGAGAACTATATATTCTCATTGTGGTTTTTTGGATATTCTTACCAATTCTATATTCAGACCTCAAAACTTCTACATGGCCTGTAATATATGAGATCCTTCTTGAAACTACTAAATAGAGCTTACAACTCTGAGTGTTTTGCTCATTCCAATAGCGACACATAATCCATGGAATAAATACCCTTTTATTAGTGAATGATCTTTTAGGCACCTATTTTAATTTATGCACTTGAATATATATAATGTTTATCAGTGAGTTTAGCCCATCTTCTTAATGTATCATGTATAGGTGTCTCAAAAGGGGCAAATGTAGGTGCACTCTCCGCATGACCAATGAGTCATTAGGAAAATTGTCATCATGAGACCTTACTAAAACCTTATAGGGGTTACGTGGGAGGTGTGTTCATGTTCCAATACCATAGAGAGTTTGATTATGCTCACTATTCACATTAACAACTACCACCCAATGAGACAAATTGTAGCATGAAGAAACATGGAGGTCTCTTGTATTTACATACACTAGATGAGTTAGAATGATGGCACTATAAGACCTATAAAAACCATTTTCAAGATCCTAAAACATTTTTTATGCAAAAATGAGTTCATATTTGTAATAAGATTTCCTATAAATCAAGGTGATGGGGTTTAGATCCCTTCTCAAGTAGTTTACTTTCTTAACATTAGTTCATAAAGTAAAAGAGACTAACCTAAATAAAAATGCCATGAATATCAATCCCATTAGGTTACCTATAATTGGTGAAGATATTAGGAGTCATCTCTTTATATTTTGTATAGAAAAAGCATTTAGACATGACCCTCATAAGGATACCAAAGGACCCAATACAGTAGAATATGCATATTTTTCCATTGTTGGACCTTTTAAAACTCTTTAAACATATAAAAGGACTAATTAAGGTGGAGAGTAACTTCTTATATGTTCACTTTTAAAGATGATAGTACAAGTGATCAAAAATGCCCCTTTTAGCTTGATTTCTCTTTCCTTGAGCATTGAACCTACAAGGTCTGACTAACTATTTTATTATTTTTTAGAATAATGGAATTTTACTCCTAATTAATAAATAAGTTTAGATTAAATTAAATCATAAAATATTTTGTAATTATTAAGCCACTAATTTATATAAATATATTTTATTTTTGCCTTTTCTAAAAATAGTAATAAACAAAAGAAAATATGACTTAGCTTATTCTGAGTTATCCAGTCTGAGACAGAGTTTGAGAATTTAGCTACATGACAATGAATATGTGGGAAATAGGATCATAAAATTCATTTTCTAATTGGAAATGAGCACCAAAACTAGGGCACCCTATTTTTCAGTGGTGTAGTCATTTTCTAGTTCTATTGTCCATGTGATCTGAGTTTTCTAGGTTCTACTCAGTAGGTTTGTGTTACCCTATCAGTGAAATATCAAAGTCCAAAAGTATGTAGAGCTCATCATTCATCTATTTTAATCTTCAAAAGTTTTAGGAGTTATTTTTTATTGAACTTGAAAGGAAAATTTGGAAAAGAGAGAGAAGGGATTAGTGTGTAAAGGATACACTGGATGAACTTCACACCCTATGTGTGGTCATGTTACCTACATACCAATACTCGAAGGAGGGATCAAGATAATTTAGTTCTCTTATTAAATTGCTTGGTGTAATTATTAATGAAAATGACACTATATGTGAAAATGAGTATACTTTAGATGGCTAGGGACTAGTGCAAGGGCTTTAATAATCTTGAAATAATATTGGAAGGTTGTATGCATAAAATAGGGAAAAGTGCTTGAGTGTACTTTCTTGTATTCATGATTCTCTATTGTAAATGAGTATCAACCCTTATAAATAGACTTTTAATGTTATTTTATATGGAATTTAATGATCTTGGGTTAAATAAATTTATATTAGGTTTACATGAATCAAGATAAGGATCTAGGATAATATGACTGTTTGAACCAAATTACACTTGGACAACAGTGCTAGAAATAGGACATCCTAGGTTTTATCACTCCTATTCAAGTTAGATGTTATTGTCCAATGGGAATGAGACTTGAAGGGATGTATATATGCCTGAAAGAGCTACCTAGGTCTATAAGGGTTAATACTAAAAGGTTATGGATGATTTGGAAATGGTGAAATAAAATATTATAAAGGTTGTGCAAGCAAGTAGGAGGACCTATAAATTGGGTGTAATTATCCACACTAAAGTAACGAAATTTTGCATTTTATTTGACTAAATTTACCCCTCTCCTTTATTTTAGTGATGCATTAAAGTCAAATACTAAGATAAAGAAAAAAATAGAAAGTGTACCTCAACTTACCTCCAAAGGTGAAGCCCATGAAACTTGTGTGATGCTGAGTAATGTTGGATAGTGCATAAAGAGCACATTGTGAAAGTGTGAATTTAAGAAATGAAAAAAATATTATATTAGTTCTTATTATATATGATATAAAATAATAACATACAAAATTTGAGTAATATAAAAAGGAAGAGAAAGGAACTAATACACCTCATTGGGTATGTAAACCAATACAAAACCTATTTTGATCCTAAATAAGGCTGAGTAATGTTGGATTGTATTAGATGATGTTATACCAAAATTTATATCATGAATGAAGATGAGTTCTAAATTCCATATAAAGTGGCTCAAGAATACAAAGGTTATCCCTTTAGCTCCATCATCACCTACTGAGTGAAGCTAGATGATCATGTGTGTGATAATTGATGTCTAGACTATGTGTCTAATACCTCTAAATAGGTGGCTCAATAATATAAAGGATATCCCTTTGGCTCCATCATTTCCCCATGAAGTTAAGCTATTAAGTGATACATGTATATAATATATTTCATATTAGGTGGCTCATGGAGCCCATGGATGTTCTAAAAATTTGACAATGTGGCATGGATAGCTGAATGTATGTTGTAAACTAGGCCACTCTTGGCCATTTTGAGAGATGGATGTTAGGATTGTATGAAATCCACTCTAAAATAGATGAAATATGATTATGTGAAATCCAACTCAAGAACTTGGGTACTTAGGAAGTTAAACTTGTATGAAATTTCAACTTGAAAATGATGCTAACCACCTGTAGATGGAGTAAGGCATGAAACTACTAAGAATGCCTAGGTAATAAACTAAACTTAGAAACAAAATAAAACCAATGTGCCATGCACATTACCCCTAATAAATAGTTTATATAACATGGATTATTATCTAGAAGTTATGTCAACTACCTAAATCTAAAACTAGAAGTGAGAGCCATCATGTCATGCATGATACCCCATATATCTAGATTCTCTAAGAAAACTATATTGAAACTACTAATTTTGACTAATTTGGATGTGCAAAATTTTAGTTGAGATAAATATTTTACCTGTTACTAGAAAACCTAGGTGTTTTTCTACCTAGATAAGAGTGCCAAAATGAGGACAAACTTATGTTTGGAACTGCTATCCATTTCTAGCATTGTTGTCTTGTGTTGAAACTGGTTGTTGATCTAGAATTGCCACTATTTTTTAATTCTATTCTAACTGGTTTAACCTCTGAATTATGATTTGGGTGATCTAAATGTTATTTTTTTACTATTATGATCTTTTATCTTTGTGATAAAACCCCTATTTGTTTCCCCCTCTTCTAAAATTAGGAATGATGAACCTATAATGATTACCCTTAGAAGAAAGAGTCTTGTAAGTGTGTTATGCTACATAGATACATGATATAACAATGATATTTGATAAGATATCTCTAGATATATAAATGTTTATATTAAGATATTATTAGATCAAAAAGGGTATGCCTAGATAGATATAACAATGTAAAAGCATGTGTAATGTACTGAACTAGAACTAAAAATGTTAGATGTTAGTTGTTAGTTGTTAGTTGTCAGTTGTCAAGGAAGGATGGAGTATGATGTCCATCATTGCATCCAAGAAAGTAAGTTAAATACATGATATGGATCATGACATTGAAAACAAGGACAATAAATCAAGCAACAAGAATATAAATTAAGAAACAAGAAGCATACAAGGTTGGCCAAGGGGCCACACAAACAAAGGAGATGGGCACATGTCACTCAAACTAGAAAGTAAGCATACAAGGTATGTTCAAATGCCATATACACATACAATTTGAAACAAGAAAAGATTTGCATGAGGGCCACATGAACATAGAAGAGTACAAGCAAGGGACATTGGCAAATGTCTAAAGGTACACACACAAATAGAAGAAAAGGACATTGACACATGTCCTATGGAACACATAAGAAACAAAACTAGAACTAGAAATGCAATCACATAATATACACTTAGAAAGGAATGAAATCAAGTAAACTATAAATATAAATATGTCTAACTAATCAAATCAAGAAGTGAAAGTATGAAAAACATGTTAGTACAAGACTAGGTATATGCTAAGAGATACATAAGTGCTAGATACTAGTGAAATGTTGATATTATAATTTTTGTAATCTAGTAAGTAATGTACATCATTATGTTAAATTAGTGTGTAGTGTAGTATTGGCATAACCTAGATGGTGTTTCCATGTATAATATGCCCCCATTGGGTATGTATATCAATGTGGGTCTCGAATGTAGAAGTAGGAATTCCCCCTTAATAGGCAGAGTAAAGCAATCAAGTAGTTGGATGTCACTGCACACACTCAAAGGAGATCAAGTTAAGCAAGGTAATGTACATAAATTGGCATACAATAGCATGAAATAGCAAATGTAATTCCTATCATGATAGTAGGAATTTAAATCATGGGTGATGTAGACAATTGAAATATTTTTGGTGTTTTTGAATTATTTGAATGTTTTTATATTTTTTAATTTTATATTGTTTTCGTATTTTATATAAGTTACGTATAATCAAACAAAATATATTATGTACAAGAAATGCTGAAAAGAAATTAAGTACAAGTAATGTGTAAAAATAACATATTATACATGAAATATGTGTAGATGTATAATGTTAATTGGATTTTTGAGTTTCTTTCCTTTAATTGAAGCTAGAGCGTATACTTTAGGGCTTAGATTTTTGGTAATGATGTAATGACCTAGACAATTTAGTTTGAATTTTTTTTTATTTATTCTTTGGCATTAATATTTCAAAGGTATTCTTTGAGAACAAGATCATTAAATTTGAATTATTTTATGTGAACTCACTTATTTTAGGATCATTGTTGGTATATTTTGAGGTTTTCTATATCTTGAATGCATCTATGGTCTAACTATTTAAGATGGTGAAGATGTTTTTCAAGATACTAGTCATTATGAAGAATACCTTTAAGGGAGAGAAAAAGATATGGGATTTGTAATTCTAATGGTATAAATTATTTTGTGCCATAAATGAGTGAATAAGGAGTAGTTCTTGTGGGCATACGGATACTTGTGAGATAGGCCCACAATTCTAAAACTAGTTGATTGTGCCAATCATAACCAAATTTGGTTACTATTTTGCTCAAAATACTATTGATTGTTTATTTAGTGGATTTTGCTTAATGGTTTCCTTGTGGGTAGTATGGAGTGGAGAATGTGTGTTTAATTTTGTATTTAGTACCAAAAAAATTGATAGTTTTGTTCTTGAATGATGTTATGTTATTAGTAATGATGGTTATAGGTAAGCTAAAGCATGAAATAATATGATTCATGATAAAATTATAAATGTCTTCACTTATGGTAGATTGAAGTGGAACTACTTCCACCCATTTGGTAAAGTATTTTATATCTATGATTATGAACTTATGTCCATCGGTGGATTTGGGATTAATTTTTCCAATGAGATGAAATCCCCATAACATGAATGACAATGGAGAGATGATAGGTTGTAATTTTTGTGATGGTGTGTGTTTTATATTACTATGTTGTTGACATTTATCATATATCTTTGCATATTGTAAACATTTATCTTCCATGTCAGGCCAATAGTACCCCTATTGAAGGAATTTGTATGACATGGCTTTTCCACTTAAATGACCACCACACTCACTATCATGTATATGAGCTAGAGAAATTTTGGCTTCTATTGAGGTTAAGCACTATAGTAAGTGTCCATAAAAGGATCATTTAAAAATGTCTCTACCGATGATTATGTAATGGAGTGCTTGATTTTGTAACTTACATTTGTCATTTTGAGAGAATGTGTCTATTTTAATAGATTTATTGAGAAGTTATAAATATCAAAGAACCATTCTAGGGTTACAGAGCTTCATGTATTAGCTAAGATGAAAAGAGAAATGAAATAGACCTTGTATATTGATGGTGATTATAATCATTTAATTGCAAAAATTACTTGATCATCATTGATGTCAATGGGAATTAGAGATGAAACACTATCCATTGCATCTACATATCTATTGTCTTTTTGGGATTGCTTTCAATAGAAAAATAATCAAATTGTGAGGATAGACACTGTACCATGTTACGGTATGGGATAAGGTATTCTTATTTTATTTGATAAACATCATTGACTTAATTGACCATAAGTTAGGAATCAATGAAGACTTGAATAGATTTGATTTGGAGGGATTATGAAATGAATAGTCCTAAGATAAGTGCTTCATATTCTGCCATGTTGTTGGTGTAGGAGAAACTTAATCAGTATTCTATAGGAATTGTGTGACTAAAAGGATTGATAAAGACAATGCTTGCCCCTGCACTAGATTCACATCAAGAGCCATCAAAGAACATGGTCTAGGTATCCAAATGAGTAGAATAGGTAGTGAAATCATCTCTAAATGTGTCACTTAAAGGGTTGGTATCTAACAATGGTGTTGTTTCCAAATAGTCTACAATGATTTGGCCCTTTATCAATTTTTGGAGGACTATTTTTAAGTCAAATTCTATTAATAACATAACCCATTTTATGATGTGACCAAAAATATGTGGTTTGTATAGTAGGAACTTTAAAGGGTCTACTTTTGAGATAACTTGAATCTCATTATTGACCATGTAATGTCAGAGTTTTTGTGTGGCAAAAACTAATGCTAGACATAACTTTTTTATTGGGGAGTAATTTTTTTCATAATCAACCAATGTGAAACTGATGTAATAAATTACTTGTTCAATATTTTAATCATCATATTGTGCTAAGAGTGCTCCTAATGTGTGATTTGTTGCTGAGATATAGAGTAGGAAAGGCTTGCCTAGGATAGGTGGTACTAAAATAGGTGGATCAAGGAGATATTTCTTGATTATGTTGAAGTTGTCTTAACAAGCTTGGTCCCAAATAAATTTTGTATTTTTCTTTAGTAATTGAGTAAATGATTGAGTTTAATTGGCATGATGAGATATGAAATGAAGGATTTTTTGGATCTTTCCTTGGAGCGATCAAAGTTGTTTTAACTTGCTGGGATGTGGCATATCAATAATTGCTTTAAATTTTTTAGGATCAACTTCTATGCCATGATGAGAGATAATGAAACCTAGGATTTTTCCTAATGTAACTCTAAATACACATTTATTTGGATTTAATTGAATGTTGTATTGCCTAAGTCATTTAAAAATCTTTTATAAATCAATAGCATGATGTTGTCATTATTTAGATTTAGCTAGTATATCATCAACATAATCCTCGATAGTATGGTGAATCAAGTTATGAAAAATGTGTGTCATAGTATGCTTATATGTGGATTCATTGTTATTTAATCCATAAGGCATGAAAATGTAATCAAATGTACCCCAAGGCATTATAAAAGATGTTTCTTCTTGATCTTCTTCAGTAATTTTGATTTGATTATAACCAGCAAAACCATCCATAAATGATAGCATTTCTCATCCAACTATGGAATATACTATCATGTCAATATTTACTAAATGGAAATCATCTTTTGGGCATGGTTTATTTAAATCTCAAAATCAAAACAACATCAAATTTTTCTATTAAGTTTTACTATGGGAACTATATTGGAAATCCCTTCAAGATGTGTTACTAGGTGAATGAAACCATCATCTAAGAGGTGTTGTATTTCATCTTTGACTAAGAGAACCACCTTAGGATGAAATTTGTGAATTTTTAGTTTAATTGGTTTAGAATTGGGGTATAAAGGAATCCAATAGACTGATATAGATGTATCAGTTCTTGGCATATCTAAATATGACCAACCAAAGAGTTCTAGAAAATTTGTTAAAGATTGATGAATATCAACATCCTCTTCCTTTCTGAGGGTAGTGGCTAATAAGACAATGTTGGGATCCTTGTCGATTTCAAAATTGAAATTTACTATTTCTTCATTAAGTAATGTGGAATGATCAAGTGTAGATGGAGTTTATTGAATAGCATCATCTGAGTCAATTGGTATATCAGGGGAGGAATCTATATTTTCTCCAAAGTATGTGTGGGCATTTGTGTGGTTTGGTAATATATTTTTATGATAGCAAGATGGGAGGTTCTTATATTCACCAGTAAATTATAAGAGAGATTCATCATTAGAGACTTCATCTAATGTAAACATATTAGGTGAAGTTATGTTGTCAATAAGATCAGGGTAGACCAATGATAATATAGAAGCATGATTAACTGTATTATTGATACGTGCAATGGGTGGACAAAATTTTATGCATTTTGAAGGGGTGGAAGAAGATTTATCATGATTAAGGCAAAATTGGTATTTTAACCCTTGAATTTTATGTTTTGTGGATGCCTCGATAGGATTAAATATTTTTTGTTCATGTTTTCCAAGTCCTTTACCCTGATAGCCCATCTTATTAAGACATTTAAGTGAAAAAAGTGAATTGAATTCATGATTTCATGTTAGTGTTATGACAAAATTTATAATTTTCTAATTTTATGTATGGTTTGAGGGTGCATTATGAATGATGGGTTGTGTAGGTATATCACCTAGATTAAAGTGTGGGATAAAATTCTATGGAGATTCAACAACTTGAAAATATTTAAAAGGTTCATTATCTATTGGGTATGTGTCTATGTATCCTTTGTGACTAAATTTTAGAGAATAATGGAGTGTGGAAGGGACTACATGCATATTGTGAATCCAAGGCTAACAAAGTAATAAATTATAATTAAGGTCATTTGGTATGACTTGGCTGGTTGTTGGTAGTGTCTTAGGCCCTAAGGTAATGTTGAGTGTTATTTGAACCATTACCTTCCATAGAACATAGTTGAAACCTCTGATGTTCATATCATAATGGTCTAGATCTTGAGGTTATATGTTAAGACATTTAAGAAAGGATATATTGAAAATGTTAAGTCCTAAACTGCTATTAACTAACACTCTTTTGAATCCCACATCATTAATTATTAATTGAATATACAAAGGTAGATGTTTTTAATGATGTGTTATGGGGGTAAATCCTCTTTATCAAAAGAGATATGCTCTTTAGTCCATTGCATTGTGTTGATGATAGATGCAACATAGGTTAGTTCAGTTGAAACAAGAATTTTAGTATTATGAAGGGTTGCATACAATACAAATTTATAAATATTTAATCACTAAAGGAGCTCAAAATTACAAATTGTATCTGAAGAGATGTTAGCCTTAATGGTAAATTTATAGCCCTAGGTGTAATCAACCTACCTATCTTCATAAACTTGGGTGATACATTGGACTTCATGATCTACTATAGGCATTAATTTGGTAGTATATGTAGGATAAGATCTAGATGTACCAAGTTTGAAAGGAGGAGGGATATATACAATCGCTAGTGTTTTCTTGTGTTTAGTAGTGATAGGAAGATAATTAAAAGTTTTCAATGAGTTATATTCATGTTGGTAGAAAACATGAATATGAAGTGAAATGCATGAGTTTTGAGTTGTGATTTGTGCAATAATATGTTTATAAAGAACATTACTTAGTGAGCAAGGGATAGAGAGTATGAATTTTTTCATAAAGGCATATAAACTTTGGATATGCAACATGACATTTTGAATGCATTTGGAAAGATAAATTTGAACAATTTTCCATATAAGGAATAGAGAGTAGAGGATAGAGAACATGAATTTTTGTATAAAGGCATATAAAATTTTGATATGCAATATGACAATTCAAATTCATATAAAAAGTTAAATTTGACAATTTTCCATATGAGTGAAAGAGAATATGTAAAAATAATTTTGAATCTTTTGCATTTTTGGCACTGAATTATTAATAACAACCCATATAATGAAACATAAACATGAAATGCAAAGGATGAAATTTTGTACTAACATATAATAGACTTCATCATTCATATACATGACAAGGCATATTATGGTTTCCTTATTATTTACAATAAATGTAAGAAAAGTTTGTAAATAAATGATAATCATTTTTGAAATTTGGTTATGCATGTAAGGTGATACCTCAAGAAGCAAAGTAGGAGCTAGTATATGCAACTAGGAATTTTGAATGAATTTTTGTTAAAATTAGTATGGTAAAAAAAAATTAAAAATGATATGAATTTATAGAAAATATGTATAATTTTGCTTGAAAAATTTAGGAAAAATCATAAAATATTTCTAAAATTAGCAATATATTTTTTATTTTGTTTGGAATGTTTTTGTACGCAAAAAGGACCCTAGTATTTAAAAACTAGGGTTTTTTAAAAATATATGATAATTTTTGCAATTAATTTGTAGATTTATAATTTTTAAATATAGGATAAATAAATAAATTATGGAAACAAATAAAAAATAATTTACCCTAGGGTTTCTAGGGTTGTGCAAAAAATTGAAGTAAGTCAGGTTCACCAAATGTTTTATTATTTTTCATAATAATGGAGTTTTATTCCTAATTAATAAATAGGTCTAGAGTAAAGTAAATCAGTAAATAATGTGTAATAATTAAGCCACTAATCTATTTAAGTAGATTTTATTTTTGCCTTTTCTAAAAATAGTAATAAATGAGATAAAATATGATAGCTTATTCTGAGCTATCCAATTTGAGATAGGGTTTGAGAATTTAGATACAGGACTAGGACAATGTAAAATTAGGTTCTTGAAATTCATTTTTTGATTATATAGGAGTGTTTAAAATGGGACACCCTATTGTTTAGCATTGTAGTCCTTTTTTAGTGTTGTTGTCCTGGTGATCTAAGCTTTTTGGGTTCTACTCAACAAGTTTGTGTTACCTTGTCAATGAACAATCAAAGCTTAGAAGTCTACAAATCTCGATAGATATCTATTTTAATATTAAAAAGTCTTAGGAGTTATTTTTTCTTGAACTTGAAAGGAAATTTTGGGAAAGAGAGAGAAGGGGTTAGTGTGAAAAAGATATGTTAGAAGCACTTCACACCCCATGTGTGGGCACATTGCCTACATACCAATACTCTGAGGAGGGGTCAACCTAATTTAGTTCTCCAATTGAAGTACTTGGTGCAATTGTGTATGAAAATTCCACTAGATGATAAAATGGGTGTACTCTAGATGGCTATGGATTGGTGAAAGGGATTAAATAAACTTGGAATAATATTAGAAGGTTATATGTAGAGAATAGGGAAGAGTGCTTGAGTGTACTTGCTTGTATTCTTAATTCTCTCTTGTAAATGAGTGCCGACTCTTTTAAATGGAATTTGAATGGAATTTTATAGGGGATTTAATGATCCTAGATTAAATTAATTTGCATTAGGCTGACATGAATTAGGATAAGGATCTAGGATAATATGACCATTTAAACCAAATTTACACTTCAACAACAGTACCAAAAATAAGACACCCTAGGTATCAACTCTCCTGTCCAAGTTGGGCACTATTGTCCAAAGGGAATGAGACTTGGGGGGTGGATATAGGCCTAAAATAGTTACCTAGGTCTATAATGGTTAAGTTTGGAAGGATATGGATGATTGGGAATCAATGAAATAAATCCTATAAGGGTTGTGCAAGTAAGTAGGAGGACCTATGAATTGGGTGTCATTAGCCACACTAAAGTAGCCAAATTTCATATTTTATATGAATACACTAATGTCTAACTTTATTTGGCATTAGGGACATTAGAAAACATCTTTACATGCTTTAAAATTATCATTTGTACATACCAAAATTCATATTCATCTTATAAATGACTTGAGAATCCTTAAAAACAGTTTTGAAGTGTAGAGAAAGCTAGTGAAACTAGATGACCTCATGGAGTGGACATTTAATCTGACCAAGACCCTACAAGACCTTATATGTACTCTTGTTCACTTCTTATGATAAGCATGTAATAAATAATCTTTTAAAATACCCCCATTATCCATAAAATAAACTTTAACATCCAAAAATACCTTAATTTCTACTAAGAAGCTTAATTTCTCTACGATGACTAGAAATGAGTTTAAATTCATGATTTAGCAATGCAAGGGCATGGGTAAGATATGATAACCTATAGAAATTTATATACAAATAAACATGAACAAAGTTAGACTTTTATAGGTCAAAATGATGTCACATTTTAATAACATTGTTGGTGACCTTTGGGGGTAGCCTACCTACTAGGATGTGAGACCAGTAGCCTTCCCTCAACCATTGGGTAATGGAGTCATAGTAGAGAAGACATAAAACTAAACTAGATCAATATAACAGAAAACCCAAACACACCACACCACACCAAAACATCAAACACACTATGATCAAGGAATTTAAGGAAAACTGCACAATAAAGACTCAAAACAACACACCAAACAAGAAGGAATTAAGCAAATATGCATAATCACTTTTCTAATACACACCACACACCTATGTATGTACATGAATAACCTTCATATCATCATTAGAAGGGATTAAAATGGATGCCATTTATAGGGATAGATAACTCCTCCCCATCCATTATTTCCAATTATAAGGAAGTATTTTACTTGCATTTGATGTGTATGTATTGTATTGCCCACTCCATAAAGTGTCAAACTTGGTGTGTCTCTCAGGATTTGATCTATCCTCATCTAACTTCAATACTATATCAACCTCTTAGAATACTCTTAGACTTTATTTATTATAAAATGATTTCTTCATTGTCACATGATGATGCTCCATGGATTTGTGATCATTGTCTCTAGTCTCCTTAATATCCATTAATTTTGTCAACCTTACCTCCATTGGAGTGTTTTCAAGCAATTCCAACTGATGTACTAGATGTAATCCAGGTAGATCTTGGGATATGGATGTTATATCTTCCCTTCCATAAAAAAGAATAAAATTGGAGTTATCATTGGACATTTTAAGTGTGATATTTTCAACCCATAAGGTTATCTTAAACTTAGTATGCCAAGATCTTTGGTTGATGTCCAATCATCTTGATGATCATGACTAGGTTCTTATTAGTAGACACGGCCAACCCATTACCTTGAGGGTAATATTTATATGATGTACTAATATATATACCATTTTTATTTTATCAATAAATTTCTTATCACCCATGAAATAAATTTCATTATCTAAAATTATGGTAAAGGGAGTTCCAAACCTTGTAGTAATACCCTCATAGAATTCCAAAATGGAACTCTCATTAGCCTATTTCAATGCAACTATCTCAACCCATATTATAACTTAATTAGTTATTGTAAGGATCCAATTATGGCCATCACTTTATGGAGGATTAATCATGCCAATTAAGTCAAGACCCCATTACATGAAGGGCCAATCCACTTGAATGAGTTTCAATGGGAGAGTTGCAAATTTTTGTTTGCCTACAAAGAAAGCACATTGAGGACACCTTCTTATCCAAGCATAGAAATATTTTAAGAGGATAGGCCAATAGTATCCTTACCTCATGATATTTTTATCTATGGTACTTGGATAGAAATGGCCCCCAAGATATTATGAAAATTTTCAAGAAATACATCAAACTGATCACTGTCAATGCACCTCAACAACACACCATTTGTATCTCTTCTAAAAAATCACACCATCTACAAGATAATAAAAAATAATTTACAATATAAAATACCTTATTTTATACCTAATAAATATATTAAGACAGTCACCATTTTGGAGGAACCTAGTGATGTCTTATGCCCAACTTTATAGGGGTACAAGATTAGTTGTTTGATGGAAGTCTTGATTAGCTAAAACTTCATCTTTTGGCTCATATAGATCTATAGCCAAGTTTTCACATAAAACCTTACCCCTTACAAAGATATTCACTTTGATGTTAATATCATACTCCATGGCCATTTTAATCCACCCTACCCTCATTGCATTGAGGTCTTTACTCAAAAGGAACCCCTTGGTGCTAGGATGACAGACCAAGAGGTGAATTTTGTTGTTTGAACCATGTGCCTAAAATTATTCAGACCTCTTATGATATAAAGGACTTGTTTCTCCAAAAATGTGTATTTGGATTAATAATCCTCTAAACCTTGACTAAATAATGTAATAGGTTGTTCAACACCCTCATCATTATTTTGCATAAGCATAGCTAATATAGTATCAAGGTTAGAAAATGTATATAACATAAAGTCCTTAACAAAATTAGGATTTACAAGAGTGGTAGCTTGGGTAATTTCTTGCTTAATGGCTTAAATACCATGTTTTCCTTGCTTATTCCAAGGGAAAACTTGATTCTTCTTGAGCATGGTTATGATATGCTTTACCAAAGATGCAAAACTAGGTATGAATATTCTAAAAAAATTTATCTTACCCAAGAAGATTTGGAGTCCTTTCTTATGTAAGGGAAATGATAGGCATAGAATAACCTCTATCCTCTTATGTTCAATGGTTAGGCCATCCTTGGAAATAATTTTTCCTATAATCTTAACTTTATGGATAGAAAAAATGAACTTATTTGGGTTAAGGGAAAACCCATATTGTTTACATCTCTAAAACACCTACCTAAGATGTTTCATGTGGTCATTTTCATCCTTTTAGAACATAGTTATATCATTAAGGTACACTAGTAACATCTCATTAATTAGGCCTTTAAAATCTATGTTGATTGACCTCTAAAAATTGGCACCATCATTTGACAAACCAATGGTAATTTTCCTATAATAAAAGGTTCCCCATTTCATAGTAATGTCTATCTTGAACTGATCATCTTCATTCACAAAAATCTAATTGTAACCATAATACCCATCTAAGAGTGAGAAGCATTGGGAACCTAAAACAACATGCAAGATCTGCTCCATAAGGGGTAAGGGGTAATCATCTTTGAATGACACCCTATTTAGATCCATAAAGTATACACAAATTATAATTTCCAAACTCTTATTTATAGTAGGCACAAGATTATCTACCCAATTTGAGTTCTTTATAGGTAAAATTATCTTAGACTCAATTAGTTTAGTGAGTTCCATTCTCATGAGTTGTTCAACTTTGGAGTTAATATGCCTTTTTTTTTTGCCTAATTCATTTTAATCTAGGACCTAATTCAATAGTATGGTGGGATAGGCTAGGTTAAAACACATTTATATCCTTATACTACTAATAAAATATATCATGGAATTATCTACATAACTCAATGAATTCTTTTTTCAAATGGAGAGCATAACTTGCCTAGTTTGAAGAGCTTATCCTTGAAGATTAAGACCCTTTCATAGTTCTAATCCTTTTTGGACATTCCCACCTTATATTTTTTATTTTTATTATCATAATTTAAGATAATCTCTATATTTACCAATCCCTTAGGTATCTTGTTTGTTCTAAGCTATACAATCTGATCTTTATACTAATCATCGAGCTTCTTTTGGTTTCTTGAAGAGAACTCAACCTCCTTTTGTAAGAATTATAAAATATTTCGGTCACTATAAAACACCCATAAAAATAATTCATTTTCAATATTGAAATGCCTTATAATGACCTTGATATGTGACTATTTTCCTCCTTTATTTATGTCAATAGGTGTGTCAAACTATGCCCCTATTATAGCCAACCTATCAGCATGCTTATTTGTTTATCTTGGGGTTATTTTTATGTTGAATGAACTAAAGTTTTAAATTAAATACCACACACTGTGTTTATAATACTTAATAAAAGGGTTCTTGTTGGTGATTATATTCTTGATTTGATATACAATCAGCTCATTATCCCTATAAACTTGAAAATTCTTGAATCCCTTCCTATTTACACATTGAATACCATGAATAAAGCCTTCATACTCAGCCACATTATAGGTAAAACTAAAATGGAATATATATGAGGATCAATAATTATGTTTATATGGAGAAACCAACATAACACTAGCTCATGTACCAATCTTTCTCCTTGAACTATCAAAGAACATCTTCCACACTCTATCACTTTCATCCTCTTCCTTGGTAATTAAAGGTATAGGTGTCCCTTATTCATGTGGGAAATACACCCCCAAATCAATATTTTCCATGAAAGTAGATGCATCATAATCATAGGTATTAACACCATATATATCTAATAAGATATAAGCAATAGCTTCAAGAGGGGAAGATGCTCCATCATATATGGCATGCTCCTCTTACTCATTGATAATGCAATTCAGATTACAACTAGTTATCACATATGGTTCAATGTGTAACATATCCAATATATATGTTATTATTTTCACTTTATCTCCGTAACTCATTATAAAATATTAAAAACTATTCAATAAAAACATCCCCTCCTATCTTGTAAGTGAAGTCTCTTGATAGGCAAATGGCAAAGTGTGTAGGTCGATTCACTACCACTATGTCTTGTAGAATTAGAAAACCTGGGTAATCATGCAAGACCAATTTCAAGCCTTTTATGAGACATATTTACTTAGATTTTGTTCCATAAATATGAATCACTCCTTTGACATAAGTCTCATACTTCAATCCCAACTTCTCTGCAACTAGTTTAGGCATGACTGAAGTACTTGCCCCACTATCCATAATGTAATTATGGTCAATCTTATCTCCCATAATGAGGGTATGATAGAAAGGTGGGGGATTTTAAAACTTGTTGGAGGATTCAACCATATTATTATGTGTATTTTTTATGGTCAAACCAATATGATTTGATGGTTGGGGTAAATATGGAGTTGGGACAACTTCTCTTGGAGTACCTCCCAAAGGTGTATGTTTGTTTTTGTGTTATTAAATGAATCAATAATATTACAATTTGAGATATTATCCTTTAATTCCATCCTTTTTGGAAATTTATTAACTTGAGATTGAGGTAATGAAGGTTTGACCACCTTTCAAAAGTTTTGATTTTGAGGAGGTGTAATACTTATAGAGGCTACCATATTTACATTCATACCTTGTTGCCTTGGAGGAGGGGTTTTTGGAGTTGAATCCACATCTTTAGAATCTCAAAAATATCCCCTCTTTTACATTTTTTGGCTTAAATTGATCTTATTTTGTTTATGATAAAACTATCTTCCATTTGGTAGTTTATAAATTTCACTCTTGAATTACTACACTCTCCATTTGGTTTTACTTGCATGGAGATATCATCTTCTGATGTAAGGAGTAGTCCATAAGTGAGACACCAAGGCTTGGATTTCCCCATAATTATAATTCATGATCTAAACTCAAGGTTTTCCCTAAGAATTTGGCCATTCTTCTCCATGAACTAGGTTTCTATGGACTGGAACCATGGCTCTTGAGGTGGGAGTAGAATTTGTATTGTAAGCATTTAGTCACTTATTAAAATTAGGTTGACCTTGTCCTCTCCCTTTACCATGATGTTTATGTGGAAATATATTTTCTTATGGAGGGTAATATTAGGAGTTTTTGTAAGCTCCAATATGTTGACTTGATTTCCTAGTTGAATATTATAAGGCTTTATATTTTGTTTGCCAATAAATTACATCATCTGATTTATTTGGAGCAACTTTGGACTTGTTATTTGGATTTTTAAATGGAGTAAGTCTTATAGGGGTGGTATTTATGTTAGGAAATATAGGAATTGAGACATTTAGAGGTATTTTAAAATTTTGGATCAAACTAATCTCATCTATAATATCCACATCATAAGCATCAGGCAAGGTATATACTCCCATGGATTGTAACATGATAGCTATATCAATCCCAATAGTTCTAAGGTAGGTTGGGAAAACAAAATTTTTAGGGGTTCTCATGAGAGGTGGAAGCTTATAACATATCTTTTTGAACCTTTAATTGCAATCATATATGGATTCTTTACGCCATATTTGGATGAAATTCAACTAATAGATTAGTGATGTATCTGTTGATGTCTTAAAATTGCGCTAGATCTTAATCAACAACAATGGGAAGTTTCAAGCTGTGGGACAATGCAGCTTGAAAACAACCTCCAAATTTTAAAGAAGTTGGTCTCTTCTTTTGTATTGGGTGTTGGGGAAAAGGGATAGGATACTAAATAGAAATGCAAAATGCAGGAATTGAAACCTAACTATGGTGATGCGCCTGAGAGTAATCCTAATCCTAACCTGAGCACAGTGAAACTATTATGTGATTCTATTACATTTAAGAGTAGACAAGTGCATGATCAATGTAAAAGATTGGAATAATAGAAACAAAGGCTCATAACAGGGGAGTCTTTTGCTGAGATACAAGAATTGTCAACAAAGGCATAGTGTTCAATCTTCTTAATAGAATCTTCCAATCACATAGGAGGCACAAAAGTCACTCACAGTCATGTAAATCTTTAGATTCAAGAAAATGAGACAAAAGCAAATAACATTTCCAATCACCGCACTAGAAAATCTACAGTATATACTACTTTGCAAACAACACAGATAACATCAACAAAGGCATGGAGCTCAAATTTCCTCAATTCATTCAGCCACATAAGGGGCACAAAAACATGCATGATTACATAAACTTTACAACTCAAGAAAATTGAGACAAGAGCAAATGATATTATTGGCCACAAACTTCAGATAGTCTAAAACTATGAGAATTCCCCCTCCCTTTTTTTTTAGATTTTACAATTCTTCTTCTTTTATAGCCCTAGATACGTAAATAAAAAATAATAATTTGAACATTGGTGCATTCAATGCTTTGAAAAGCCATGCTGGAGAAGAATGACTGCACTTAATTGCGGCATGGTGATTCTTGACTAGTTCCTCTCTTCATGCCTGAATTTCAAATTTCATCACCTACTGGGCCGCTCAACTATCTATTTGACCTCCATTGTTAGGAGACAAATGGATGGCATATTTAATGCTTGTAAGCCACAAAAAACTACCTAGTGCACTACTCCATCTACTCAAATTAACTCTCACTGAATTTCCCTCCATTTTTGTTGTAATAGGTAGACGGGCACTCTATTCTATTTGTAATGGGAGAGGACCCTTAGTCAATTTTTTGAAAATCCTCTTGATCACCTAGAAGGCATCAAAGGCTGACAATTGGCTGCTTTTTATTTCTTTAAAATATCATTTGAGACCCACCACAATCTTCATTCAGTGATTAGGCTCGAAGGTGGTCTCTCGAAAGTTGATATGTGGTGACCTTTGCTGCTCCTGGGAAGATGCGTGGCATCTTTCGCTTCTCCTGCTAGGAGTATGTGGTGCCTTCTACTATTTTGGGGATGGAGTAGAGAGGGACCTAGAAGGTGACACTTGGCAGCCTCCATTGCACTTTGATACCTAGCAAAAGGAATGATGCCTTTATGCGTTGAATGGAAAGCATGGACCTAGGCATTGAAATAAAGGCTCTTGGTGGTCGACACATGGTGGCTTCCACCGCTTCTTTAAAAGGTAATTTAGGGCCTCTACAACTGCCACTTGGCACTTTTCACTCTCTCTATTGCTTAGATTATTAGAAGTTTTTGTCAAAATAGAAAACATGGATGCCTCTTATGATACGTAGATGTTGACATGTGGTGTGTTCCCCTATTCTCTAGAAGGCTAAAATGAGGTCCTTAAAAGTTGCCAACTGTACATCTTCATCTCCTGGAGGCTGACACGTGGTCGCTTCCACTTGAATCCAATACTTAGGCCAAAATTGAAATGAATAGAGTAAGAGAGGCAAAAAGGGACAGTGCTCTGAGGATGACACTTGGCAGCTTCTGATGCATTTTAACACTCAGGCAAAATGAACCCCTCCTCTAATCCAAAACTCTATGGCTTCACTCGAAGAACCAAAATTATAGTGCTCGACTGAAAATTTAAAAGCAATGTAGAGTAAAAATTACTCTATAATTAATGGCGACCCTCAATACTTTTAAGCCTACTCAAAAAGAAACTCCACCTCTTGCTCGATTAACATTTTGAAAATTACAGCTTCAAAGAGCTGTCAACAAATGTTTAAATCACCTATTAAAAGCAAAGCAGGGAAAACAACGAGAAAACAAGAAGGGGAAACTATTTAACTATAATACATGAGAGACCTAAGTCAATTGAAATGTTCTAAATAGATTCTGTTTATAGGAAACTCTTCAGGTCCCCCTTCCATCAACTCCAGCTCAAAAGAATTCTCTTGATTGCATGCATGAATCCTATACAGACGAGTCCATAATGCTTCAAATTTGGTATGCTGACCTAATTTGACAGCCCTTGCATCCCATTTCAGAATAATCAAGCCCTCTTTAAAATTAGGATTTGAAGTCCTTTTGTCAAAATAATTTTTAATCATTCCCTGGTGCTTGATCAATGAATCATGAGCCATGTCCCTCTTTTCCACAACTTCTAGAATTTCTCTGAGTCTGACCTGCATGGGGCCATTTTCTTCGATCTCAATTTGCTTAATCAGCTGAAGAGCAGGGATTTCCAAACTTAGGGGAATCATGATAGACTTTTCATACACCAATTCATATGGAGACATTTTGATCACCTACTTGGGCATGATCCTATCAGCCCATAGTGATAGATTAAGCACTTTGTGCCACTCTTTATGATGATCCAGCCCCACTCTTTTGATGAGTCTTATTAGGTTCTTGTTGGTTGACTCTACCAGACCATTACATTGAGGGTAATAGTTAGATGAGGTTTTTAGATATATTCCATGTCTCAAGGCAAAGTCTGATACCTTAGACCCCAAGAATGCTTTAGCATTATCTGAAATGATGGTGTGAGGAGCCCTAAAGCAAGTAGTGATACCTCCTAAAAAATCTAGGATCACATTCTCTATTGCTTCCTTAAGTGGGACTGCCTCGGTCCATCTGGTGAAATAGTCCGTAGTAGTTAGTATCCATTTGTGACCCATGCTAGACACTAGATTTATTATCCCAATGAATTTGAGACCCCACTGAGCAAAAGATTCGTCCACAACTATTGGACTAAGGGGCATGGTTGCATTCCTCTGCATCCCCGTATAATATTGGTAGGATTGACATTTTCTAAATAGTTGATAATAATCTGCAAACAAAGTAGGCCAAAAATATCCTACCTCACTTATCTTTTTGGTTGTGATATTTATAGAAAAATGTCCTCTTGATGTTCCATAATGCATTTCATGTAGTATCCTTTTGGCTTTAGCCTGTTCTACACATCTTAACAATTTCCCATCAGAATTTCTTCAGAAAAGGACTTGTTCAATTAAGACAAAATGAACTCCTTATATCCTGTAATACCTCCTCTTATTTTGAGGGAGTTCTCTCAAATAAACCCCATTTTTCAAAAATTGAATCCTGTCTATGACCCAGGATTCCTAATCAATTTCTTGTAACATTAGCACCATTTTTGCCTCCTCTTCTGAATCTGCTCCCTTAGGTAATAGCTTTTCAAGCTCTTGAGTTATATATTAGCACAGTCCCCTGCCTCTAACCAGCTTGGTGGGTTTGACCTCTACATCATATTTAAGGATCTTGGTGATCCAATTGGCTCTTTTCTCAATAATTTCCCCTTCCATGATGTATTCCCTAACACTAGAGTGAGTTACAAGTATCAAAATTTTGTTCCCTGATATCAGATGCCTGAATTTCTTAAAGGATTTCACCATGGCATAAGCTTGTCTTTCCACAAAATTATACCTGGTCTCATAATCTCTAATATTTCTTGAGAAAAATGATATTGTTTGCTCCCCTTCTAGCATGTCATTCTTTTGAGTCAGGATAGTAGCAATACTTGATTCCCCTCCATAGACATACATCACGAAGGGCTTGGAAAAATATGGGTTCTTGAGCACTAGGCATGTCGAGATAGCCTTCTTGATCCCCTCAAAATCTTGTTTTCCTTTCATTGTCCACTTGAAGATCAGGCCCTTTTTTAGCAAGAGTGTCATTGGTCTAACCAAGGCTGCAAAATCAGATATGAATTTACTGACAAAATTGATTTTCCCTAAAAAGGTTTGGACTACCTTTTTATTTGCTAGAAGGGGTAAGTCCATTATAGCTGTGATCCTCTTGGGATCTATAGAAACTCATTCCTTAGATACTATGTGCCCCAACAGTTTACCTTGAGGTAAAGCAAAAATACATTTCTTGGGATTTAAAGATATCCTAAAATCCTGACACTTCTTGAAGACAGACTCCAAATGATCAAAATGATCATCAACATTTTTTGAGAAAATAGTGAGGTCATCCAGATAGACCAAGATGACCTTGTTAATAAGTTCACCAAAGGCTATGTCCATTACCTGTTAAAAGGTGGCTCCTGTATTTGATAAGCCAAATGGCATCTTTGCATATGCAAATGTACCCCATTTGGTAGTGAAAGCCATCTTGTACTGGTCCTCCTCAACTAGCCAAATCTGATTATAACCAGAGAAACCATCAAGTAAAGAAAACCTCTTTGATCTAGCCATAGTTTGTAGAATTTGTTCCATGGAGGGCAAGGGATAGTGGTCTTTCATAGATGCTCTATTTAGATCTCTGAAATCTACACACAGTCTCACATCTCCATTCTTTTTCCTAACTGGGACTAGATTAGATACCCAAGTTGAGTGTTTGATTAGAAATATTATTTTGGAATCTAGAAGTTTCTACAACTCATCTACCATTAGTGGCTCTATCCTTGGATTTACTGGTCTCTATTTCTATCTGATGGGTTTGGATCCCTCAATCAATTCTATGGTATGCTGGATAATGTCTCTGTTGTATCCGTGAAGGTCTTCATAGCTCTAGGCTATGACTCTATCATAATTTTGGCACAACTCGATCAATCTTTCCTTTTCTTCTAGAGTTGTGGAATTTCTGACCTTTAGTCTTTTCCCATCACTCACCTCCACTTTAGCATAGTCTACCTTATCTACCTGGAACCTTTTCTTTCCCAGGCTTACATCTTTTGGGTCGAACAAATTTTCTAAGGTGATCAATCCTTTGGGGAGCTTATTGGTCTTTAATTGAATAATCTGATCACCATATGCCTCTTCAATTTTAGTTTGTAATTGATCTGCAAACTCATCTGATTGTTGCAAGAAAGAGACTGTCTGGGCATCATTTTCAAACACTTGCCAATTCTTATCATTGTCTGGGATGGTTGTCCTCACTATAACTTTTACTGACTCATTGTTAACCAATAGGCCAGTTTCTGGGTTAAACTATGAGCCAATTTGAGCCATCCTATTAGCCTCAGTGTTTTGACTTTAGGGAATTATTTCAATATTGAAGGCATCAAAATTTTCTATCAAATCCCAAATCCTATGCATGTAGGATCTCATTCTCACATTCTTGGCCGCTACCTTTTCCCGTATTTGCTTCACCACTAAATCTAAATCTCCTTTTACTCTTAGTTTCTTTATTCCCTTTTTATAGACTAATAAGAGCCCATGTACTAAAGATTCATATTCTACATCATTATTAGTGCAAGCATATTGGAATCGGATAGCTCTTAAAATTTTATAACCATTTGGAGCAGTAAGACAAATCCCTACTCCAGCATCATGTTTACTTCTGGCCCCATCAAAATTCAAAGTCCAGAGCTCTTATTCTTGAGTAGTAGGTGTCTCTTCTCTTATAACATTTGGGATCAACTAATCCTCATCAAAAATGGCATACGTTCCTAAACCAGTAGAGTCATATTTCCCATATGGGTCACTATGCATCATAGCCAACAACTGGCTATTTTATTCTTCTTGATCATGCTCAGTCCAGTCTCCTAGCTCCTCGACAAAATTTCTTTCTTCTTTATTCAACATGGCATGATTTGCTCCTAATTTTGTTGTTGGTTCATTGGTGATATGGTCTTTGGATAGTGGTTCGGATAGAATTTTCATCTTTGAATCATATCTGGTTCTCAAAATGAGGTGAGACCAGTCAAGAGACATATACCCTCCTATTTTTGCTGTAAAGTCTCTAGATAAACATAAACCAAAGACGGGAGGGATATCTATGACAACTATATTATGGTTAACAATTATATTGGGACATGTGTATCACTGCAAGGGGAGTTGTTTGATTCTCCCTATGGTTTGCACTATTTTGCCATCTAACTGCATAACTCCCTTTACAAGGGGTTCATATTCTATTTCTAAGGCATCAGCTATTTGCTTGGGCATCACAGTGGTACTAGCTCCTGAATCTATCAATTCATTATGCAGGAATTTCTTTCCAACTATCAGAGTCAAATAGAAAGGCTCTGGCTTGGATTTACTTACTTGTACTACATTGTTCATGAAGGCTGTTGTCATTGGAGGAACCATATCTTTGAGCTTTCCCTTTCTTGTAGGTCCTTCTTTGGATGTGGTAACTTTGGGTATTGTTGGCCCTTATAGGGCTTCTTGTAGTAACGTCTTTTGCTCAGGGATAGCCAAGATATCCCATATAGATACTTGTGCCAGAGTTTTCTTTAATTGGTCCACAATATTGATAGGTCCCAAAGACTGAGTTTTTTGGTAATAGGGATACCTTGTTCTTTCTTGAATCTGGGTAGGAATCCCTTGATCTTGCACTGGCCAAGACACTTCCTATCTGATAGCAATGTTCCCTTGCCCCTAAGATAGAGGATTATTCTTTTCTTAACCATTTACAATTTTGGGCTGCTCTACCATTCTCCTCTTCGATCTGGTATAGTAATCAGACTGCACTACTAGCCTCTGGGAGGTAGATGCTTCGTTCAAGAAGACTACTTCTTCATCCTCAACCCATGAGAACAAAGCATGTCCATGGGCTATTTATTCCTCCTATTACAAGGACATTCCTTGCATTTGAGCCACTAGCACTGAATTCTACATGCTGGGAGATTGGTAGGCTTGATTGCTACTGGTACTGGCAAACTGACCATCCATTCTTCTCTGCTCAGCTACTCTTTGTTATAGATTGCCTCTAGGACAATCTCTAGGTGTGTGGGCATCATTACAAGGGAAACACCAAGCATTAATATCATCCACATAATTATTTTGGCCCAAAACCATCTCCCTATTTGAGTTGGGAGGAAGGGTCTGTGAGGGTGTGGGAACTACAACTAATTGATTTGTTGGTTGATGGTTGGTTTCCCTTAGAGGGCCTTGATATTGGTTTGGTTGAGATGAGAACCTGTTTCCTTGATAGCCTTGATAAGGAGGCTTGGGGAAAGTATTTTGCTACCTCTTCATATTAATCAACTCATTGGAAAATGATCTCAAGAGATTTTTGATATCATCCATCTTAGATGATGGAGTAGGGATAGGTCCTTTCCCAGAAGGCTAAGGGTATTGATAAATGGACATAGGTAGAGCTGTAGTTTTAGGTATTTCTTGAGGTAAAGGCAAGGAGATTTCTGGGAACATGGGCATGGGAGGCCTTAGAGGTAACTTTCCAACATTGATTAAATGGTTCTCAGCTCTGACCATAAGGTCATAAGCTACTAGCAAAGTGTGTCCTCCCAGTGACTGGATCATGATAGATATATCTAAATTTAAAGTTTTGAGATAGAATACTATGGCCATACTAGGTGATGGTTTAGCTGCGACAGGGATTCTATCCCATGTTTTTTAGAATCTAGTGTTGAAGTCAATCATGTCCTCTTATGGTCCCCTCTAAATGGTGATCAACTACTGTAGTAAAGAAGACTTGTCACCTTTTTCTTCAAATCTTTCAAAGAACAGATCTCCAAGCTGGTCCCATGTGGAAATGGTATTTGGGGTCAAGGACCAATACCATTCTAAGGCCTTTCCTTTAAATGAGGCTGCTAACAACCTTAGGGCCACATTTTGCTCCATGACACCATGTATGGCATAGACATCTAATACATCTTGAAGATGCTATGCGGGTGTTTTTGAGTCTTGCCCACTGAATTTGGTTAGAGCCTTTAGAGCATTTCCTGGAATAGGGTCGCAAATAGCTGGAGGTGTTGGGAGGAGTAAGGGGCTACCAACATTCCATCTTGCATAATTTATTGGGGGGACATTGGCTCCCATATTTGGTACTGGTACAAACTGGTTAACCCTTCTTCTTGGACTAATTACCAGAGGTAGCAAAAGAATACCTAGATTTGTAGCAACTTATGATCTAGTGACTGGTCCACAGCTCTGACTCCTCGTGGCTCTTTGGTTCATGCGGTCTTGAAAGAAACTTCAAGACTGGTCCCACCAGGCATGCTAAAAACTGTTGATGTCTTAAAATTGTGGTAGATCTTAATCAACAACAATGGGAAGTTTCAAGCTGTGGGACAATGCGGCTTGAAAACAACGTCCAGATTTTAAAGAAGTTGGTCTCTTCTTTTGTATTGGGTGTTGGGGAAAAGGGATAGGAGACTAAATAGAAACATAAAATGCAAGAATTGAAACCTAACTATGGTGATGCACCTAAGAGTAATCCTAATCCTAACCTGAGCATAGTGAAACTATTATGTGATTCTATTACATTTAAGAGCAAACAAGTGCATGATCAATGTAAAAGATTAGAATAACAGAAACAGAGGCTCACAACAAGGGAGTCTTTTGTTGAGATACAAGAATTGTCAACAAAGGCATAGTGTTCAATCTTCTTAATAGAATATTCCAATCACATAGGAGGCACAAAATTCATGCACAGTCATGTAAATCTTCAAATTCAAGAAAATGAGACAAAAGCAAATAACATTTCCAATCACTACACTAGAAAATCTACAATATAGACTACTTTGAAAACAACATAAATAACATCAACAAAGGCATGGAGCTCAAATTTCTTAAATTCATTAAGCCACATAAGGGGCACAGAAACATGCATGGTTATATAAACTTTAGAACTCAAGAAAATTGAGACAAGAGAAAATGATATTATTGGCCACAAACTCTAGATAGTCTAAAACTATGAGAATTCCCCCTCCCCTTTTTTTAGATTTTACAATTCTTCTTCTTTTATAGCCCTAGATACATAAATAAATAATAATAATTTGAACTTTGGCACATTCAATGCTTTGAAAAGCCTTGCTGGAGAAGAACGGCTGCCCTTAACTGTGGCATGGCGATTCTTGACTAATTCCTCTCTTCACTCTTGAATTTCAAATTTCATCACCTACTGGGCCGCTCAACTATCTATTCTACCTCCACTATTAGGAAATAAATGGGCGGCATCTTCAATGCTTGCAAGCCCCAAAAAACTACCCAGTGCACTGCTCCATCTACTCGAATTAACTCTCATTGAATTTCCCTCTATTTTCCAAAAATCCTCTTGATCACCTAGAAGGCACTAGAGGATGACAACTAGCTACTTTCACTTTATTTAAAATATCATCTGAGACCCACCACAATCTTCATTCAGCGATTAGGCTTGAAGGTGGTCTCTCAGAAGTTGATACGTGGTGACCTCCGCTGCTCCTAGGCAGATACATGGCAACTTCCACTTATCCTACTGGGAGTATGTGGTGCCTTCCGCTATTTTGGGGATGGAGTAAAGAGGGACCTAGAAGGTGACACTTGGTAGCCTCTGCTGCACTTCGATACCTGGCAAAATGAATGATTCCTTTATGTATTGAATGGAAAGCATAGACCCAAGCATTGAAACAAAGGCTCTTGGCAGTCAACACGTGGTGGCTTCTGCCACTTCTTCAAAAGGTAATTTAGGGCCTCCGCAACTACCACCTGGCACTTTCTGCTCTCTCTGTCACTTAGCTTGTTGGAAGTTTTTGTCAAAATAGAAAACATGGATGCTTCTTATGATACGTGAATGTTGACACGTGGTGTATTCCCCTATTCTCTAAAAGTCTAAAACAAGGTCCTCAAAAGTCACCAACTATACATCTTTATCTCCCAAAGGCTGACACATGGCCGCTTCCACTTGAATCCAATACTTAGGCCAAAATTGAAATGAAAAGAGCAAGAGAGACAAAAAGGGACCATGCTCTGAGGATGACACTTGGCAACTTCCGCTGTGTTTCAACACTCTAGCAAAATGAACCCCTCCTCTACTCCAAAACTCTATGGCTTTGCTCAAAGAACCAAAATTGTAGTGCTCAACTGAAAATTTGAAAGCAACGTAGAGTAAAAATTACTCTAGAGTATGATCACTCATATCCTCAAATATTGAGTTAACAACTCCCCAAATTCATCCCACATAGTAATGCAACCTCCTACTAAGGTTTTATACTAATTAAGGTATTTTCCCCTAAGGGATAATGGAATAAATCTAATTATTATATTAATCTCTATAATATTATGGAAATTATAGAAGTTGGATATGTCTCTAATGTGCTCACTTAGGGTGATAGGACCTTCCCCATTGAAATTAAGGACAGTCTTGTGGCATTGGGAGGGATATAATCATAGGCAATAAGGTTTATGGGATTTTTAGTATTAAAATCTAGGAAAACATGTTGCCTATGCATGTTACCTTCAACCTCTTCTTCACTCTCTTCCTCTTCTTGACTTTAAAAACCTTCATGCTTTGTGGACTCTTCTTCAAGATTTTCAATTATCAAGAAAGGCTCAGGGTACTGAACTTCAACAGGAAGCTTAGGATGAGGGAGTGGATTTGTATAATGATTACCTATACTATAATTTGATCTATTAATGACCATGAATAATAAAAATAATTATAAAATGGTCTAAAACTAGATGTTATACCTTTAATGGAGTCACCAAATGCTGAGTAAGAAACACTTGTATAATTGTGGTCTTGTCAAATAAATATTCACCTTGATAATAAGTTCTTGGGACAATTGTCCCACTGAGCATGCCAAAACTATTGTCACTCAATGGTCCACACTTGGAAAGGTAGTTCAAACCTACTTCAATTGATATAGACAATAGGATTACACCTAGACCTATAGGTTGTCTATAGTGAGGGCAAACCTCTAGTTGAAAGGGCTAGCTCCCTAAATTTATCTTGATTATCCTTTTAATAACTAGTTGGTGTATGAAATGGGATAAGAAAATATATAACTACAAGAAAAATATAAAAAATGGGTGACACATCAAAATATTTGATCCAATACTATCCTATACTTGTACTTAAAAGAGGTATAACTACAATCTAGTATATGCTTCAAGAGAGAGAGCTTCTAATATAAGTATCTCAATATAGAGATTATGTAAGTATAGTAGATAAGGTTAGAGATTCAAAGGATTGAGAAAATACTAATAAAAATCCAAAAAATGTAGCTAAAATACCACACTTTAATTTACTCCAAGTGACCTACAAGAAGACAATGTATCCATACCTAGGTGTACACAAGTAGGATAAGATGCAAGGACAAACAATTTTCTAACTAGCATCTATTAACAACTCATTAAACACATTAAAATATGAGATTATAAATATTGAACTATTTTTAAAAAAATTCTTAAGGAAAAATATGAGTAATAGAAATATCATGTCTTTGCCTACCTTTCTTTTAGATGATTACAATGCCAAAATTAGGCATACTTATAGAATCAATGAGATAAATAACGAAATCCCATGAAAATAATGGAATATTGGGGTTACAAGAATAGATAAAATATGATTATATTCAAAATATTTAGGAGGAAGAATATAAAGTCTTGAATATGTGTTATTTTATCTCCAAGTCTTTTGTAAACTACCTTCAAGTCAGAAAGAGTCAATCCTTGAGGAGTTCATAAGCCTTCTTGAAAATTGATCTCATATCTTATAAGAAGCTTCTTCATCTACCTTTAAAGTGCATGGATATACACATACAAGTGTAGAATGACACCTAACCAAGGTGTATGAATCATTATCTACCCTTGAAATAGGCTTTCTTGGAAGAGAGAGTTAGCTTAACTCATGAGGTGCAGTCTATCTTCCTGGGTAGCAAAGAGATTATTTGATTAATTTTATAGAGATTTTAAATAACCAATATGAGCCTAAAATATTATATCACCACCTATTTATGGATTTTAATTCTTTAATTGACATTTTTAAATGCTTGCCATACCTCTCAAAGAGTCACTTTAAATTTGGTTGTTTATAATTAGTTGTAAACTAGGCCTAGTTGCACATGTTAGTTCATTTGAATGGCTATGAAAATTTAATGGAAACATGGAACAAGTATTGATATAATTTTATCATACCAAATAATTAATTCATTATATGAATAATCCCTTCAATGCATAAAAACCTACTATTCTTGCCAAGCTAGGTAACTAAGTCTCTTATTCCTAGTACACTTCAAATTGTCTTCTTTGTGCATACTTATAGGAATAGTTTCATGATAATATGAAATTATTTTCTTACCTAATAAGTTATAAAACATCCAATGGTACCTCCTATAATTAATTTAAAGCATTCATCCATGTTTGTATCCTTCAATATCATCAATACTAGCTAAAGGAAGGGCATTTAGTGTGTATGTGCAGGTGACATCAGCATCAAATTCCATGGTGAGGATCATCAAAGAGTTTTTAACAAGATTAAAAATTTTTTAGAGATAAAAAATTGATTATGAGCCATTATAAATCAAATATATTATATCACATTCTAGTGGGGTTTAAGACCTATTTGGGGTCTTAATGATCATTCATAAAGCATTAGCCATAAATTGGCCTAATTACACTTGTAGATCCTTATTTATTGACCCCAAACCTTTTCCAAATTGGTTATATACCCATGAAAAGTTTTATATATGGTGTGAACATGTGAGGTTGCTTCTCGAGTGGTAGACTTGGCTCTCTTGAACTCGAGAGAGGTATAGTTTGGGTTTTGGGCCTCAAAACTCAATCCCATTACTAGGAGTGATTCAAAAAGCTCAAAAAAATATTTCTCATAAGTATACATGATTTTTATATTATTATTACTCCATTTTATTCATTTGATGCACTGGTTAGTAGGCTTGGGGTTTAAGGCTTGTCACCTCGTTGCTAATCCTCAACGGCATTTGGATTAAAAATTGAGGTTTATGCAACTTGAAAGTGTAGTTATACCCTAATTGTGTCTATGTATCACCTCAAGGGCCCTCCATGAGTGTTTTACATTCTTATTTTTTATTTTAGGTTAGAACAAACCCTTTGGTCTCAAGACTACCCCTTGTCAATGGATGAGTAAGGTATGAGATAGAACAATGAGTATATTTAATTGATTTTATGGATTTGAGGTGACCATGGACATATTGTTCCAATCATAACCATATTTTATATCCATTAAACAAGTTCAATCATGAATATGAATCCCTAAAAACACCAATCTCTCTCATGACTGGCTAATCTAGGCTAGTGGTCCAAACCCTTTTCACCATTCATGTATTCTCACCTTAGGCTAATAAGGTGATTGTATCTTATGATGGGGTCCTTGAATCTATGTAATAGTCTTTTATTATCACCTTGATAATTGTGTATTATCATTATTTTATTTTTAATATTCTTACCAATTATATATTCAAACCTTAAAACTTCTATATGGCCCACAGCATATGAGATCCTTCTTGAAACCTCTAAACTGAGCTTACAACTATGAGTGTTTTACTCAATCCAACAGTGGAAATTAATCCATGGCATGAAAACCCTTTTGTAATTAAATTATATTATATTAAATTTATTCTCATTTATGAACTTGAATATATATAATGTTTAGCAGTGAGTTTAGCCCAACTTCTAAATGTATCATTCACAGGTGTCTAAAAAGGGCTAGTTGTAGGTGCACTCTCCCCATGACCACTGAGTCATTAGGAAAATTGTCATCATGAGAAATTATTTAAACCTTATAAGTTTTATGTGTGATGTGTGTTCATGTTACAATACCATAGAGATTCTATCAATTCTCACTGTTTACATTGACAACTACCACCCAATGAGACAAATATATAACATGAAGAAACATGGAGGTCTTTTGCATTTTCATATGCTATATGAGTTGGCATGATGGAAATATAAGACCTATAATACCCTTTTAAATATCCTACAACATTTATTCTACAACAATGAGTTTATATTTTTAATAATATGTCCCAAAAATCAAGGTGATGGGGTTTAGATCCTTCTCTAAGTGGTTTACTTTGTTAGAATTTGTTCATAAAAAATAAGAGGCTAACCAAAATACCAATTCCATTAATATCAATACCATTTGGGTCATCATACCTATTGAATAGCTTAAGACCCATCTCTCTATATTCTATATGGAAAAATCATTTAGACATGACCCTTGCAAGGTTGTCAAAGGACCTGATGAAGTATAACTTGCATATTTTGACATTTTTTGACATTTGAAAACTCTATAAATGTTTAAAAGGATTTAGGAAGGTGGATAGTAACTTATCATATGTTCAATTTTTAATATAACCATACAAGTGATCAAAAATGTCCCTTTTATCTCTAGTTCTCCTTCTTTAAGCATTAAACTTGCAAGGTCTAACTAACCTCTAACTTGTTATGGCATTATGGATGTTATCAAACATATTTACATGATTTACAAATATCAATTGTACCTACATATTTTAAATGACTTTAAAATCCTTTAAAATATTTTTCAAGTGTAGATAAAGCTAGTGAAACTAAAATGACCTCATGGAGTGGACATTTCATTTCACCAAGACTATGCAAGATCTTATATGGACTCTTGTTCAACTCTTATGACAACCATGTAAGAAATAAGATTTGAAAAGAAACCCATTAGCCACATTATAAACCTTAACATCCCCAAATACTTTAATTTCTACTTAAAAACCTTAATTTCTCTGAGGTGACTAGAAAAGAGTTTATACTCATGATTTAACAATGCAAGGGCATGGATAAGCTATGAGAACTTATAGACACTTCTAGACAAATAAACATGAACAAACCTAGACTCATAGAGGTCAAAATGATGTCACATTTTGATAAGAACTCCTAAACAATAAAAAACACACCAAATTCTAAGTTGAATAATCCAAGTACAAAATCAACATGGTATATACCATGAATAAGATGATAATTTTTTATGAGAATTCAAACTTGTTTTACAAGCTAGAGGTAGTGCGACTAAGGCATTATAATATTTTTATTAGGAATAAACTAGTAATTTTACTAATCATTCTAAAATGGTTAATAGGTTTAAAAGTGATTTACAATATTCTTCATAAAATTGACTTCAAACTTGCCTTACTAAATATCAAAAACCCATAACAATTTTATATGAATGAACAAATGATAATTTAAATCTATTATTTTTTTTTACAACTTTTAAATTTGAAAATCTCTATTTTTGCATAATTTATTTTCTTTGATTCCAACCCAAATTTGGAGGTAAAAAAAGTAACTAAAAATTTGCTCTCACAAGTGCTTTCTAGAATTGGTCAAAAAGGACAATTTCTGATGGAATTATAAATTATTTAGTTGTTTTTTATGTATTTTATATCTTAATAAAATTAATTCCAAGTCTCAATCATTAGTGAGTTTTTAATTGGGGTATTTTTTTTGCTTTAGTTCTAAATTGATTTCCTTGGCTTATTGTAAATAAAATGACACTTGTTTTTATAACTACATTACTATTAGAAACCTATTTCAACAACTACCTAGTTTTATGGGCTAAGGGAGAGTGTTAAAAAGATAAAATATTTAATTTCTCAATTCTTGGCGAGTGTAAAATTCACATAGCCTACTTAGTTTTAGTGTTGATGTGAAGTCAATTTTTGTAATAGGAAAGGTTTTACATAACCATTCATATTTTTGGGTTTACATACCCATACATGGTTTTTAGCTACAACACCTCATCATTGCATAATCACTATAGCTTTTACTTTAGCTTACAATATTAATTCTATGATGTAAGTGCTTTAGATCTTAGTATAGAATATAATCATATGGTTGGATATAAGCATTATAATTAACTAGTACCAACTCTTCATAGCACCACCATTCATAATATTAATTTAATATAACATAGCTTCAAACTCTTCAACTACAGTCTCTCTATAATGCATTATATTGTGTCCCCAAGGTATGGGTCACCCATAAGGTTATTCCACGGCTAATATGTCTCATATTTGAGGTAATTTTACAATAATTTTTCACTCTAACCTCTATTTTAAATTTTATTTAAACTATTGAAAAGATATTAAATATACCTACAACTTTAATTTTATATGTTTTTGATGATTTTACATATATTTTTAACTATTTTCAAAAAAATTAAAGGAATCTTTTGACACAAAAATGAATATTTCATAAATTTTGCATTAATTTTCACTCTAACCTATATTTTGAATAAATTTATATAATTGGAAATATGTTTAAGACACATAAAACCTTAATATTAACACTTTCAATTATCCCCTATGTATTTTTTCACATTTACTAAAGAATAAAAAATAATCTTTTGATGTACATCAAAATATTCTTTTTTACTCTTTTAAAAATTAAAAAAAATCCTTATGGAATAATAAAAATTGTATAAAATAAAATTTTTAAGTCTCATCAACATATTTTCAATGATGTAAATTTCTCTCGAAACATAGGTCAGAGTGATAATTTATGAAACATTCCTTATTGTGTCCAAAAATTCTATTTTTATTCATTTTAAAAATCATGAAAAATCTATGTAGAATCACTAAAAATTTGTAACAGGAAAGCTTTAGGTCTCTTTAATATATTTCTAATGGTTTAAATAATGCCCAAAAATAGAGTTGAGGGTGAAACATTATGGTAAAAATAGGCAAGATTCCTTAATATGAAAGATTTTGGTTATAGAAAAACCTTATGCCCCAATTCATACTTTAATTTATTATATTATCAACTAACACATCCTAAGAAAACTCTCCACGATATAGTGGTGCTAAAAATTTACCAAAAAATTAATAATATTAAATATTTGATGCTTTCATAGTCCATTCATTATAAAACGATTCTTTTGGAGAAACTATGTTAAAAATTATGATGCTAAAAAATTTTAACACAGTTTTTCCAAAAGAATCTTTCTAAATTAATAATATTGTATATTCATATCAATATGAAATCATTATTTTAATGTATATAACTAATAATACTAAATTTGAAATATGGTTTATACTGATATCAAATATTTTAAAATTTACCATGATTCAAGAGGTATATATGAAACTCAACCTTATAGCTAATATGGTTTATTATTCCAAAAATCCATTCAATGATAAATTAATACATATAAGAAGACTAAATTAGTGATAGTTTGAATATAGTCATTATAACCACTTATCATTTTTCAAATACAGTTCAAAGAGGAGGATTGCTTTTCATGAAAAATAACAACACAATTACAACTTTTAGTCATATAAAATTTCACTTGAGTGTAATGAGTGTCACTTGAGACCACCCTATCCTTAACTTAGCCCTAGACCTATCTTAGGGCCTATTTAGATCCTTATATATATTTTTTTTAGGTTTAACCCATCCCCATATTTACTAAAAATAGTCCCAGACCATCTCCTAAGCATCCAGGCCCCTAGTGCACTAAATTCTACACCTAGATACTAGTGCGACCCTTTAAACACTAGCATACTATACTAATGACCTAGAGACCACATGACTATCCCTTACATATTTTCTCCTCCAATGGACATAAATCCATTTCTCAAGACAACTAAGGATTGACATAGACCTATTCCACATCTTAAAAAGCACCATATCAATATATATATACCACTTTTATCCCTTTACCCACTAGATGGAATTGAGAATCAAATACACACAAACAAGGTCAAAAATAAGTTATACAAATCAAGTTCATTGATCCCTATTCTGTCCTACTTCTACATATAACCATCTACATCAATCTTAAGCTCTGATTATTTAGATTTATAGTCTCAATTCACACTCAAAATAATCAAGATGACACTCATACTAGCATTTACTATCATTTGAACCATCGCTTAGATTGGGAGAACTACATCAGGCTTGATCCATGATAGGATCCTCCTAAAATAAGTCAATTAAAATGCACGAAATAACAATATTATAAAATGAATAAAATCAGTAATGGATTATATTGATTATAGGCCACTTCAAGATGGAAATGTCCTTTGAGCAAGCTCAATACAAATAATTTATGAATGCCTTAATTGGCCTCAACACTTACTTATATATGAATTATAATCTAAGAAACTACTACTTCCCATGAATTTGGGATAAAACAAAATGTTTAAGGTATGACATACAAAGCATATGTGTCCATAGAAACTACTATACTTACAAAATAAATAGAAGAGATATAATAGGTTTATAACATCCCCTCCCTCTTAGAAAAATCTTTGTCCTCAAAGCTTTAGATGTGTAAATTGGTGTTGAATCTAAAATAGTGGTTCTCATGTTACATCCTCTGGTTGCATTCCATGCTACTAAATTAAAACCTTGGTGATGGAGTGGGAGTGAAGTTAGTGTGTGCACCTATCTAGGATTGCCTTTGACTCAAGAATAATGGATCCTTCATTATCAAATTTTGGTAAAATAGTCTACACTTTGATATTTGTGTCCAAACCTTTATTCACACAAGAGACATGAATGATTAGGTGAACTTGGGAGTAAGTTGAGATCTCTAACTTATAAGCAGCTGACCTAATCTTTTGAAAGACCTTATAGGGTCCATAAAACTTGGGAGCTAGTTTATGAAGCATTTGAGTTTTAGGGAGGATTACTTATAGGGATTTAAGTAAAGAAAAACCATATCACCTACTTGAAAATTTTTCTCAAAATGGTATTGATCCACCTTTTATTTCATTCAATTTTGTTCCATGTGAATATTTTCCCATAGGGTACTGAGTATCTTATCATGGGTTTAGAGAATCATGTCAATCATTTGAATTAAGGAACTATTGGGGGTGTACAAAAGTAACACTGGTGGTTCTTGACCATAGAATACTTCATATGGAGTCATTTTTGTTTAAGTGTGGTAGGAGGTATTATACCACCATTCAATGAGAGGGAGACACTTTTACCACTAATGTTATTATTATGAGGTGAAGTAATGAAGGAAAGTTTCCAAGCACTTGTTGACAATTTTAGTTGGGCCATACATTTGTGGATGATACCCAGAATTCATATTTAGTTGGGTGATGATGCATCAAAATAGTTCTATCCAAAAATAGCTGGTGAAGTTTACATCATGATCTAAGATAATGGATGAAGGAATACCTTGAAGATAGAAAATCTAGTTTAGGAAAATTTGTGTGACTATGGAGGTGGTATAGGGATGGATAAGGGCACAAAAATGATTATATTTGGAGAGGTGATAAATCAAAACCAAGAGTACCATTTTCCCTCCATATTTAGGGAGCCCTTTAATGAAATCCATATAAATATATATCTAAATCTTGGTAGGGATGGGCAAAGGTTCAAGCAACCTAGGGATGAGTGTTGTTTCACCCTTGTTACATTAGAAGGTATCACATTTAGCCACCATCTATTGAATTTACTTTTTCATTCCGTTCTAAAATAAATTGCATCATGCCCACTCATAAGTTTTGAGAAACCTTTAGTGTCTTATGGATGGAAAATCAAGGAGTTCCTAGTATAGAGCCTGCTAAAGATCTATGCTCTAGGGAAGCACTAGATGAACCTTGTATTGTAGACAAGCACCATCCTAGGAATAATATGGTACACCTAAGGGGTTAGTGGCTAATTCCTAAATGATTTGAGATAATGAGGATTCATTGGCATACCCCTATTTTATAGTGTCTAACCAATTCATAATAGGCATGGAAATAGTTGAAAGGGAAGCTTGGTCCATAAATGTGTGAGATAGAGCATCAACCATAATATCATCCTTACCCTTCCTATATACTATCTCATATTCATAACCCATGAGTTTTCTCACCCATTTCTATTGTGATGGGGTAGAGACCCATTACTTTAGGAAATATTTTTTAGACTTTGGTGATTATTTTTGATGTAAAAATGATTCCCTAGTAGGTATGGCCACCACTTTTGTACTGCATGCAAAATGCCCATCATTTCTTTCTCATAAGTGGAGAGCACAAAATTCTTAATAGAAAGGGATTTTATAATGAATACAATGGGAAATCTCTCTTTGATGAAAACAACACCAAGTCCATTGTAGTAATCATCACTATCAATAGTGAAGGTCTTGGCAAAATTTGGCATAGCTAGAATAGGTGTAGTATATAAAGCTTATTTCAATTATTCAAATGCACACTCAACAGCTTGTGTCCAATTAAAATAATCCTTTTTCAACATATCTATTAGTATAGCTATAATCTTCATGTAATTTTTCACAAAATTTTGATAGTATCTAGTCCATCCCAAAAAACCATGAAGGCTCTTGAGTGTCTGAGGATGAGGCTAATTTATCATGGTTTTTTTTTTTAAGTGTCCACTCGAACCCCTTAGGCTAAAAAAATATGCTTGATATACTCCACTTTATCTTGTCCAAAAGTAAATTTGGCTTATTTTTCACAAAGATGATGGTTAGAGAGAAGTTGTAGTGTGAGCTCCAGATGTTGGAGATGCTCAGCCCATGTTTTACTATAGATGAGGATATCATCAAAGAAGACTAGAATGAATTTATATAGGTAGGGAAATAATATTTTATTCATCAATACCTAAAATTTTTAAGGATAATTAGTTAGGCCAAATGGCATGACCATAAACTCATACTGGCCATCATGCATGTGAAAAGTTGTCTTAGAGATATTATCCTCATGAAGCTAGATTTGGTGATATCTAGAGTGAAGATCCAACTTGGAGAAAAAATGAGCACCATGAAGCTCATAAATAATAGGAATTAGGAACTTGTCCTTGATTATGACATGATTAAGTTCATTTAAATCAATGTAGAGGTGACATGGCCCATCTCTTTTCTAGACAAGGAGAATTGGGGAAGAATATGGGCTGATACTAGGGCAAATAATGCTTACATTAGTAAGTCTTGAATGAGCATCTTGATCTTGGCCTTTTGATGAAATGGGTAGTGATAAGGCCTAATATTGGGAATAAAACTTCCAAGAAAGAGATAAATATGATGGTCATCTAGCTGTGAAGGTGGTAATCCCACTAGTTTGGCAAAGATGCCTACATACCTATGTAGAATGGTTTTTAGATCAATAGTAGTGGAAACTATTGATGGTTACATTTGAATGGAATGGAGCTGGGAAATAACATCATGTGAATTCTTCTTAATAATATTTTCCATGCAATGTGAAATTATGATTCTAAGAGATCTTGGTTGTAAGCCTTTCAACGTGTGTTTTTACTCATTGTCTAAAAATTACATCCAAAGTTTAGTAAAATCCCATAAGATGTGTCCAAGTGTGCATAAATATTAGGCTACCATAAAAACATCACATCCACCTAAGGGTAAGGCAAACATGTTGGAGCATAAGTTATAATCTCCAATAGAGATACATACATTGTGACACTTTTCTTTGCAAGGAAATGTGGCCCATTGATAATCATGACTTCAAAGTTACAGCAAGGATGGATAAAACAATTAGCCTGTTTGGTGATCTGAGGGTCAATGAAGTTATGAGTACTACACAAATCAATGAGTATTGTGAGAGAGAGATTATTGAATTAACCCTTGACCCACATATTTTTTTGGGAAGTGACTCCTACTAAGGCATGGAGAGATATCTCTAGTTAGTTTTCCTAAAAAGCAGGTTCTACAATTGGCTAAGCTTTTTCAAGATTTATTGTATCCTGAACATCTTCCCAATCTTCAATTTTAGGTAGAGATTCGACATATAATAGGTAAATATTTTACTCAACACATATATGTCCTTGATTGAATTTATCATCACAACTATAACATAGGCATTTTTCTCTATAGGCTTGCATCTCTACTTTAGTCAAACACTTGATAAGAGTGGTTTTGGGATCTAAAATTATTTGAGATCATTGTGGAGCTATATTTTTTAATGGAGAAAAATTAGATTTGAATCATTGTTGATTTGTGATCTTTCACTCTACCAACTTATCCAACCCTAAAGCTTCCATCATCATGTTAGGCTAGAACATTTTGACCTCAGATCAAATTGCATCCTTTAGTCCATTGACAAAGCAACTCCTAAAGAATTCATCTAACAATCCATCTATGTGATTGGCCAGTTTTTCAAATTCTATTTGATATTATCTCATGATTCTTATTTGGAAAAGTTTAGTGAGTGCTCCAGTGAAGTCATCAAAAGTAGTAGGGCCAAATAGTTATAAAATGAGTGTGAAAAAATCAGTCCATATGGATTTATCATGAGCTTTGGTATACCAATGATACCAATGAAGGGATTCAAGTTCCAAGTGAAAGGATGTAAGTGGGACCTTATTGGCATCATAATTATTATGTAGACTAAAATAGTATTCTACTTAATAAATCCATCTAGTTAGATCTACACCATTGAATAAAGGAAAATTAAGCTTTGGCCAATGATAATTGCTAGAAGAAGAAAACCTAGTGTCTGAAGAAGACTTCAGATGTCATATATTGTTCATGGTGGTATGTTGAAGACTAAGGCCAAGATTTTTTTCATCAAGATCTTTGATGTGGGTCTTCAAGGTGACAATTTCATCCTCCATGTTTTTTTGTCCTATTTGGGTTACTACCATGACCTAAATAACATGCCTTTTTTTTCAATGGATAGGAAAACTAGAGTTAAGACACGTTTAGTAAGGAAAGTTTCGAATTTGGCCTAAAACAGAATGGGTAAAGGGGATTTTAATAAATTTTTTGCATAGTGAGAGTATGATTGATGAAGGTGAGGGTAATTTTAGGAGTGAAAATGGAAAACTAGAAAATTTGTCAAAGAGTTACAAAGGAGTAGAAAGAGACAATGAACACTATGGAAAATTTTTGAGGAAAACAAATAAAAATAGAAGTTATGGCAAAACCCAAAAAAAGAGAAAATTAAGATTTGTGGGAATTAGGAGTGGAATTGGGATATGGGGCCTTAAATAAAAAAATGTAGGGAATAAAAATTTAGGTGTTTGAAGAAAGTTTGAGGATCAACAGGGATACAAATGGAGATATATTGAAAAAAACTATATATATATATATATATATATATATATATATATATATATATATATATATATATATTGTCTAGTGGTAAATCCTCTGAGAGTACTGATACTCTATGGATGGTTTGCAGATTCTGGTTTCTTTCAAATATATGAATACTCTACTAATTGATTTTTTTAGTCTACTAGAAATATTTTTAAACTAATAGAAATGGGGGGCCCAAGTTTCAATGAATGCCTAAGGGTTTTTAAAATATCATTTTGACCACCAATGTCGTCTAAATGAGTACCACTCTCTATAAATTTTATGGCCATAAATTTATCTCTCAGTGACAACTCTTGGTTTTCCTCATGGATGGGAACTACTCAATCAAGAATGGGTTATTGCTCATTTTCTTGGTAGGTCCTCTCAATGGGCCAACTACTTTGGGGTTCCTATGGTAATCCTCATAATGAGTTTTAGGTATTTCACCCAAGCACTTATCACAATTATGTGGTCAAGTTTTCACCTTGATCTGAAATAGATTATTATGCTTTATAAAAATACTTAAATAAATTATGTAGTAGAATAGAGTTATTTCTAAAAAAAAAAATTAAAGGAATTATGTAGAAGAATAGAGTGAAGACATTCTGAAGGAAAAAAATTGTGTCCCTAGAAAGCGCTCTGATACCAGATGAGAGGATCCTCTTACAATAAGTCTAAAAAAATGCAAGAAATAATAGAATTATAAAATGATTGAAGCATTAAATGGATTATATTTATCACAGACCACTTTGAGGGGGCAACCTCCTTTGAGCAAGCTCAATACAAATAATTCATGGATGCCTTCATTGGCCTCAACATTTACTTATATATGAATTCTAATATAACCAACTACTACTTACCATGAATATGGGATTAAAAAATGCTCAAGTGATGACTTAATAAGCATATGTGTCCATAGTAATCTCTATACTAACAAAGTAAAGAGAAGAGATATCATGAGTTCATAAAAATCCCCTCTCAAGGTATTGGTATGGAGGCAACTCTTAACACACTGGGCTATTGAGGTCATATCTAACCCATCCATATAGCATCACACTTTTTATACTTGTTCTCCTTAAGTATCATAAAAATATGGAGGTTTAGGGTTTCATTTCCAAATCAATAAAAAATAGGTCATGGATAGTGAATCACTATTTATTTACATAAGCATAGGCATATCAGACTTAGATGAAGGCATATCCAAAACTTCATATTGTGTTCTAAAAGAGGACAATACCACTCCCCTAAGGACACTATTATGGTCTAATACTATCTAAAGGACTGTGATTTTATTTGAGAGAGGTTTTGAGTCATGATTCTAGTTGATGACACTCTAAGAAGCTTATACACTAGTTTTTAGCATTTTATTCATCTGTCTTAGTCAGTTTCTAGTTAAGTACATCTTTATGTAATTCATTGATTTTTTTATAATAATCAAATTATGTCAATTATTGTACAACTTAGTGGTTATATTTATTACACATTTATTCCCTGATTTATTATTTCAACATGTTAATAGCCTAGGGTTTTACATTCCATAATCCCTAAAAAGTTAAATCATTTGGTGAACATGACTTACTTCTAATACTACCCAAATCCTAAACTTAGATACTCTCAGGGTTTTTATCCTTTTATTTTCTATGCTCATACATTAATTCTAAAATCGTAGATTTGATTTACTAATTTTTTTTGTAAACTTTCTTAGATTAAATTTCTCAAAAGGTTCAAAATATTCAACATTTTGTTTTACTACTTTCAAACCTATAATGGTAAAATTCGATAACCAGTTTTATGAGATAAATAAGAGACAATTACAAAATTTCATATCCAAGCATTTAGATATGCATAATGACCTTATTCATATTATCCATGAAGATCTTTAAAATTCCACTACTGGTCAATCTTCTAACCCCATAGATATTAATCCTTCACTAGTGGAAACACCTCCTATGGCTAGAACACATTCCTCCTCTCTATATATACAATCCCTCATGCATGAGATCCATTCTCTATAGGCCAAGGTGTTACATCTTGAGCAGGGTACTATGAGGTAATCTCATGCTTTAGAGTTTCATGTTCTTCTACATACACCTTTGGCATAACATATAGCAATAAATCCTTTGTCATCAATATTTGTAGCACCCAATATTACTTTGAATGATGGTAAGGGTGACCTAAATCATCATCTACATGATTTTAATGTAGCATGTTTGGACTACCTATTTAATGATTGGCTCCTCATTAATTTGTTCCCTCATAGTTTAACAAACTATGCATTACAATGGTTATGTGATATTCCTAATCATTCTATCACAACATATAATCTATTGTAATGTATGTTTTTAGCACACATTTAGATCAACATCAGTGATGAGGTTTCCTATGCTTAATTTTCTAAACTCAAACAAAAATCTAATGAGCCAATAGTTGAATATGTCATACAATATAAAACTATGTTAGCAAAGATAACTATCCCCATAGAAAATAGAGAACTCTAAGACATATTCAAGTAGAGTTTATTACCAAAATTACATGAAACTATCTTATTTCAGAATTTTCTATCATTCACATATCTATGCCATACAATGAAGGAGTGAAAAGTCAATATTCTCTCTATGGGCAAGTTAAAGTACATAACTGGATCAAATTCAACTAATAAGAGTTATAATAAGCCCCCATACAATGTGAGGCCCACTAAAAACAATAATTATCAAAAGATAATAGTTAATGTAGCCTCTAATCTATGTCCTCACATGGTTTTATTAGTTCCTCAAAGTAGACATCTTATGACTCTTCCTAAATTATTAGCATGAGTTCTAAAATAGCCCTTGGAATGTAAGGTCTATCTCTCCCTCCCATAAAATAGGTTTATATTATTAGGCCTCTTCAAAATAACTATGATTCCAAAGCATTTTGAGACTATCAAAGGGCCCTCAACCATACTACAAATAGGTGTATCAACTTATGACATAAGATATAGGATTTGATAGATGCTACTATCATTGATGTGAATACTCTTACAGAGATAACCAAAGTAAAACCAATAGAAGCAAAAGTAATGAAAATATTTTCAAATCCATTACTAAAACATACATATAATGAGACATTAGGCATTTTAAGTGTCCATTACATATATCAGGAATAGCCACCATTATCATCTTATCATACTCATATAGTGGGTACAAACCCTATAAAAAATGTCATTGGTGTGTATCATACTACAATGCCACCTAGACCTTTCATCACTTTATTAGAGTATGAGATAGTTGATGATGAAATATATTTATAAATACTCTTAATATGAGCTTACATTAATCATCAATTCATAGTGTCATGGTTGACAGTGGATCAAGCATCAATATGTGTAATATCACACTTTTACATGACTTGGGCTATTCAAGGTAGGATATTTCTTTGACAAATACATTTATTCATGGCTTTATTGTATAGATCTCCATAGGGAGTTTGTACTTATATTATAGGTTGGGCCTACACATATGGCCACTAAATTCATATTTGTACATAGTACCAACATATTTGATTTGTTATTGGGTAAGCCTTAGATACAATAGTTTTAAGCCATTCCATCCACCATACACAAATGTCTGAAGTATATGCATGTTAATCAGGTGGTTATAGTTAAGGGCCTTAATTATGGCTATCCTCTACCTATTCCATGAGTAGTTATACACCAATCACTAGTTACATCTCCAAACATAGAGTGCCTTAGCACACCTTAGATATTAGTTAAGCCACCAATATAGGTGAGGTCTACTCCTATAGAATTACCATATGAATACTATACCATAAAGACATTTAGTAGATATACTCCTATGTCAAAGACATGTGGATTTTAGAGACTTCTCTTTACCCCATTACCATATAGATTAGTGTTACAACATAGATCATCCACTCATATTACAACTTATTCTACTATATGGGTTCCCAAGTGTTCCATTATTCACAAGCCTATTCAATCAGCTCCATAGATTTATAAACCCACTCCATAGATAGTTTCAACTATAGAATACTTAGTACATCTAATTATCTAATCTTAGATACCTCATTGCATATCATACATGATCACTCTTCCTCTCTTTGATATAGAAATCATTGATTATGAGTCTCTTGGAAGACTTATTGGTTAGTAGTATCTCTCCTCTTATACATAGCTTATACTCAAAAAATACAAAAACAATATAATGTGTTCAATATATAAAAACATTTAAATATTGCTCTAAAAATATAGATGTTTAGATTATATGAATTTCCATGTTTACATTCCTTATGTTTTATAAGTACTACATGTAGACACTAGAAAACCATGCACTATGGTTCTAGATGTCATATTGACCCTTAAACCACCCCTAGACCCCTTTGGGACCATTTACTAACTGTTGACGTAGTGGATTTACACCTGTGGGTAGGAGGTCAAGCTCCTGCCTTTCCACACGCAACAATGGAAACTCCCATCTCACCTATAGGACCGACAAAGCTGGAGGGGAGAGTCTCTAGATGAGGGATAGCTCCCTTTGATGTATCTTTTAGGCCCTGGTTTCTCTTACTACTAACAAAAAAAATGAAAAAACGGGGGGTAATGAAAAGGGAGAAGGAGATGCTAAAAATAAAACTTAAGCCTAAAAAATGAAAAGGTGATACACCAGAAAAGGTTGATCTACTCTACCTGAACATACACTTTCCATTGAGAACCAGCTCCCATACACTTCATCTAACATGAGAAAACCTTTTGCATCAATGGGTCGAGGGTCTATGGAAATATAGGGAGGAAATAATTACTGGAGGTGTTCTGAGACACACTGCAGCAGCCTATCCACTTCACCTATACTCCTTTAGGGACACTTCTGACAGACCTATAAAAAGAAATTCAAAATTGCACTAGACATGCTGAAATCATTCTACAAAAGCATCAAGAAAATGACTTAGCATAGAATCAAGGCATAGACACATACTAAAGATGCAAAAATTATAATGGAGGTAAAAATGTTATGTTTCAATTCAAGGTAAAATCCTAGTAGAGCTCTGCCTTCCAAGCCCAAGAGATTTTTTTGTAGGGTTTTGCCTTAAGGCTAAGAGATCATCCCTTTCAAAAAAGAGAAGCTGACAATTTATAGAAAGAGGAAGAGAACTTGACGCTTTATGGGAAAGATTTTGGCACCCTTTTCTGCCAGTGGCCCATGTGCATTCTAAAGCTTGGGAAGAGGAATCCACTATTACTGATGTCATTCTTCTAGAAGAGGCTTGCTAGAACCATGTTATACAATTTTTGAAATTGACTTTGGCATTTAAGCATTAATGTAAGAACATGGCCATGCCTCTTTCCTACAAATAGACTGTAGTTTGTTCCCTCATCAATGCCAACTGGAGAAAATAGGTTGCACCACTCATCTAGCAATAACTCACCTTCCCTTTGCCAATTAGACGCTTTGTCTTTTCTGTTCCTTGTCTTCTTATTGCTCTTTTAGCCCTCAGGGCTACATTCCTTCGACTCTTTTCATGGTTGACACTCAGACAGTTCAAAAGCAAATAGCTATTTCATTTTGTTAATTTTGATGTTCATGCAGCCATCACCCAACAGCTAGTTTATCTCTTCAAAATTGATATTTTTTTGGACATCATCGTCCTTGGCCAAAATTGTTGGGTCATTTTTGTGACTTTTTTCTTGTGGGTCTTTTATCTTCCTTGGTCAGGCTCTTCTTATGGCTTTTATGCCTTGGGTTTTTCCATGGATAATTTTCCTACAGACAAAAATCTACGAGAATTTGTCCCAGTCACCCACCAATCCTTTGAGTTCTTTGGTCTGTAGCCCCTCCCGAATTCCTTCAGACTTTTTGTTTGAAGGAATTCCTTCAGACAAAAAGTTTGAAGGAATTTGGGACTTTTTATTTACAAAATTTTGAAAGGTCTAAAGTGTTTCTGTGTGGACTCTTTGAAGTGCTCCCTACCATCCAAAAGGGCTTATTAAAGCTAGACTACCCTCTGTAAGGGCACCTACCCTTCGGCTTTGGGGGCACCTCATTGAACTAACCCATTAAACTGAAATTGGTTCAACAGTTCAAAATTGTGCACTGAGCTGATTAAACTAAGGAAATTGAACCATTCACTTTGAAACATTTGCTTTGAATCACTCATTGAACAAGTTCAATGGTTCAACACTATGTGCTGAGCTTCTTACTTTGCATTGAACCAATGATTGAATCGACGATTGAACTAGTTCAACACTGCGCACTGATGAACCTACTAATAGACTGATTAAACTAAAACTAAGTGTTGAACTAAATGATTGAACCAATCCATTAAACCAAACCATTGAACTAGTCCATTGAACTAGTTTAATGGTTCAACACTACGTGCCAGGCCAAGCCCTTGAACTAAATGCTTAACCTGAAGTCACTTAAACTAAAGTTGAAGTGTTAAACCAACTGAGTTCAACCAAGTGATGGACCATGGCATTAAACTTGAGTGATGAACTAAATTTTGATGAACTCATGCAACCCAAAGTTGAATGGCTCTAAATAGTAAGGGGAGAAGAGGATTTATTTTGGCCTGTTGGGCAAAAAATGGTCAATAAATTAGCAACTCCCAGGGGAAGCATGCCTGCTAAGCTTAGATACCAGTTGCCTTGTATTTCATTAGGCACAAAGTCAGAATGCAACTTTGAAGAAAGGTTAGCAATAGCCCTAAAGATCTGAGAATCAAACATGAAGCCTTTTACCCTAAACACAAGGGAAATCACACACAAGACTAAAAACACTACTTGTGCAAACTGTACTTAGGGAAAGCAGGAAAAGAAACTGAAAGAAAACTACTATATACAACTAACCAAGTGTATTTGCTTTCCTCCTGGATCAAAAGGAAAACTTCTTAAGTCCCTTTCTTGGCAAGAAGATGTATGGTGCCAGATAAGTGGCTAAATGAAAAGGAGATTTGGTGACCTACTCCTCTTGTCTATCACCTAGATTGGCTAGTATTTGAGTGGATCAGATTCAAATATTCTTCTGACATATATGTACTCTGCTTGTCCATGGAAGCTTGTTGAATGTTGGTCCCTCATACTGGTGCTCTTCACCAAGAAATTAGTGGTTTTTGGCTTATCACCATTAGCCCTTTGATGTGTACATTCCCTCTGTAATGCGTCATGGTCTGACTTGTTTCCTTCTGCCTCATTAACAACCATGCCAAACTCATCCTTTGCTCCCTCTTGGCCTTCTTAAAGAAGGGTGATAGTTGTGATGTCTAAAATAGACTCACAAAATGATTGTTCATCCCACAGAACATCACCTCTCTACTTAAAACTTTCTTCTTCAAAGTTTTCCTCAAGGAAGACAGACATCTCCTTTTCCTCCTCAAAGATTAGAATCTCTAGATTTTCAAAGATATTTTCTTGATCTTCCTCCAACTCAAGCTCCTCAAGGTAGTCATCCTCTTCATCGAAGCAATAGGGAAGTTCATCAAATAAAGGAGGAGGGAGCTCACCATGCTTATGTTCCTCCTTGTACTGCTGTAACATCCACATATATGCATGACCTATGTCTTCTCCATTGCTGGTGAGGTCTTCACAAGGAGCATCAATGATGATTTCTTCTTCTTCATCACTCATGATAGCCTCTTGGGAAACTATAGATTGGATCTTCTACTCCTCACTTACCTCCTGTAGAATAGGTTCCTCGAGAAAGGGTGAAGTGGAAAAATAATGTGGAAGAGGAGGTACTCCTTGAGCTAGAATTAAATGATTCTCCTCCTTCCACTTGGCTAGCACTTCATCAATATTAGGTTTGGCTTGATAGCTCCCTTGGAAGTGTGTAGATGGGGTTTGTTCAAACATAAAATGTGCCATTGGGTCTAAATCGTCCATCACACATTGGCTGAGGAATCTCTCTCTAGATTCTAACTCTATAATTCTTTTGTCCATATCCTCTTGGAAGAGCCTTTCATGGAAGTCACCAGCATCATCATGAGTAGGGAAAACCTCATTTTCTTCAAGGTTTTGAGAAAAACCTTGCTTCTCCTCCTTCCTACCCCATGATTCTACTATTTTCCCCCAATTTAGGATCTTGAAATTGGAATTTTGCTCTTGTGAACAGGTAGCAACTTTGTTTTCTCCAAGGTCCTAGGGCTCCTACACAAGGTCTAGAAGTTATATCTCTCTTTCACAAAGCAATCTCATCCTAACCTCTAAAACTTCAATTTTTTTGGCTAGATTATCCTAAAAGAGTCTTTCTTGGAGGTCACTAGCATCATCCTCTTCAAGGCTCTGGGCTGGTTCCTGGCATTCCTTCCTCCAACTCAAAATCTGCACATCATGTTGAAAGACTTGGGGAGGTTGAGGAATGTCAGGAAGAGACTGTTGATGCACCAGAAGAGTCTCAAGAAGAGGGATGTGTTGGCTTGTGGTATTTCCCCTAATAGAAGATTCACAATATCAGGAATTGAGAAGATTGACCTCCATGGGGGGTTTCTCTAATGCCCTTTGATGTTGGAAAGCCAGGCACACGAGATTGAGATTAGATGCATCAGGTGAACTAGAGTGAGCAAGTGCCATTTGATAGAAAGGATTTGGCATACAAGAAGGAGCTTTCTTTAGTATTAGAGGGGGTGTGTAAGGTTAAATACCTTGAATGAATGGATTCCTCCATTTTTCTACCTCCTCTTCCATGGATTGCAAGGCTTGAGCTTGCCTAAAAAAACACTCCGCTTATACATCAGCTCTTGCTGATATTTGTATTGCTCCTCCAGTCTATCAATCTCCATCATCTACTTCTCAAATTCTAGGGCCATTTCCCTTATCATTGAAGGGTAACTAGGAGAGCTACTTGAGGTGATCCTCTAAAAAATTTGAGTCTGATAGAAGTCATATGAAGGAATACAAGACCCATGATTTTGTGCAAAAGAATTATACATACAAAAAGTGATTTTTGATGGCACTAGGCTGCTTAACTAGCTAATTCAACTCAGAGTCACCATTGGTGTTGTTGCAAAAGCCTCCAAAGGGTGGTTGGTTGAAGAACACACCAAAAATTCTTCAACTCTTTGGATAAAACCTATCCTAATTGGTCCCACTAGGTATGCTAAAAACTATTGTTACAGTGGATTTGCACCCATGGTTAGGAGGCTAAGCTCCTACCTTTCCACACGCAACAATGGAAACTCCCCTCTCACTTGTGGCACTGGCAAAGCTGGAGGGGAGAGTCTCTAGATGAGGGCTAGTTCCCTCTGATGTATCTTTTAGGCCCTAGTTTCTCCTAATGCTAACAAACAAAATGAAAAAAGGGGGGAATGAAAAGGGAGAAGAAGATGCTAAAAATAGAACCTAAGCCTAAAAAAAGAAAAGGTGATACACTAGAAAAGGTTGATCTACTCCACTTGAACATACACTTTCCACTGAGAACCAGCTCCCATACACTTCATCTGACATGAGAAAACCTTCTGCATCAGTGGGTTAGGGATCCATGGAAATATAGGGAGGAAATAACTACTGGAGGCATTATGAGACACACTGCAGTAGCCTATCCACTTCACCTATACTCCTCTAGGGACACTTCTGATAGACCTATGAAAGGAAACTCAAAATTCCACGAGACATGCTGAAATCACTCTATAAAAGCATTAATAAAATGACTTAACATAGAATCAAGGCATAGACACATATTAAAGATGCAAAACTCAGAATGGAGGTAAAAATGCTATGTTTTGATCCAAGGTAAAATCTTGGTAGAGCTCTGCCTTCCAAGCTTGAGAGATTTTTTAGCAGAGTTTTGCCTTAAGGCTAAGAGATCATCCCTTTCTCAAAAGAGAAGTTGAAAATATATAGAAAGAGGAAGAGAACTTGGCGCTTCCTAGGAAATATTTTGGTGCTCTTTTTTTCCAATGGCCCATGTACATTCTGAACATTGGGAAGAGGAAGCCATTATTACTGATGTCATTCTTCTAGAAGAGGCTTGCTAGAACCATGTTGTGCAATCGCTAAAATTGACTTTGGCATTCAAGAATTAATGTAAGAACATGACCATACCTCTTTCTTGAAAATAGACTATAGTTTATCCCCTCATTAATGCCAACTAGAGAAAATAGGTTACACCACTCATCTGGCAATAACTCACCTTCCCTTTGCCACTTGGACACTTTGTCTTTTCTACTCCTTGTCTTCTTACTACTCTTTCATCCCTCAAGGGTGATCTTTTGGTGGGTTGCTGCATTCCTTGGGCTCTTTTCATGGTTGGCACTCAGACAGTTCAAAAGCAAATGGCTATTTCACTGTGTTAATTTTTATGTTCACACAGTCGTCATGCAATGGCTAGTTCATCTCTTCAAAATTGACAATTTTTGGGATGTCACCGTCCTTAGCCAAAATCGTTGGGTCCTTTCTACGACTATTTTCCCATGGGTCTTTTGTCTTCCTTGGTCAGGCTCTTCCTATGGCTTTTATGCCTTATGATTTTTTGTGGGCAATATTCCCACAAACAAAAGTCTGTGAGAATTTGTCCCAATCACCTGCTAATCCTTCAGGTTCTTCGGTCTACAGCCCCTCCTAAATTCCTTTAGACTTTTTGTCTGAAGGAATTCCTTCAGACAGAAAGTCTGAAGGAATTTGGGACTTTGTCTTTACAAAATTCTTAAAGGTCTAAAGTGTTTCCTCGTAGCCTCTTTGAAGCACTCCCTACCCTCCGCAAGGGCTTATTGAACCTAGACTGCCCTCTACAAGGGCACCTACCCTTCAACTTTGGGGGCACCTCATTGAACCAACCCATTGAACCAAAATTGGTTCAACGGTTCAACTTTGTGCACTGAGCTAATTAAACCAAGGTGGTTGAACCATTCTCTTTGAACCATTTGCTTTGAATCACTCGTTGAACTGATTCAATGGTTCAATGCTACGTGTCAAGCTTCTTACTTCGCATTAAACCAATGATTGAACCGGTTTAATGCTGCATGCTGATGAACCTGTCAATGGACTGATTAAACTAAAACCAAGTGTTGAACCAAATGATTGAACCAATCCATTGAACCAATCTATTGAACCAGTTCAATAGTTCAACACTACACACCGAGACAAGTCCTTTAACTAAACGTTGAACCTGAAGCCGCTTAAACTAAAGCTGAAGTGTTGAACCAAGTGATGGACCATGGCATTGAACTTGAGTGATGAACTGAAGCTTGATGAACTCATGCAATGTGAAGTTGACTAGCTCCGAATAGCAAGGGGAAAAAGGGACTAATTTTGGCCTATTGGGCAAAAAATGGTCAACACTAACCATTTACCCGATCAGTCATTAGTGAAAATGGATAAATTTAGCCATTTTTTACTATGAACCAACCACCAATAGCCAACCCTTAACTTTTGATGGTTAAACCTTGATCATCGATGGTTTGCCCTTAATCACCTCAAGATTTAACTTCAGCTCAAACTCTAGCTTGATTTTTTATGGATAGATATTTTATCCATCTATATGATCAATGCATGTTAGGTTAAAATTAGACAACTTGTTAGACACCTTGTTGAGCCTTTTATTTCAACACTCCCTTTCCTATATCTTAAGAGAGGAATAGGAGGTGAGATGGAGGATAACTTCTTATGTAAGAGATCAAAGCTTCTTATGTAGGTATCCTTCTTACTTCTAGTGACTAAGATAGAGATTTAAAGTGATATTGTGACTCATTATTCAATAGCCAACATATTTTCACTCTACCAAAATTGCTTTAGAATATACAACAAGCTTGTAGCCAACCTCAACATTATTTAGACCAAAAATAATAAAGCTAAGTATCTATTCTTTTTTATGATTCAACAATTATTTTTATTTGTGTCATTCTTTGTGTCACTTTCTCTTTCACCCCACTTTCTTGTGTTGAAGATTTATAACTCCAAACACTTTTTATCTTCCCTAAGGCCACCCATAGCCTCTTTTAATCATCTTAACACCCAACCCCTAAACTAGACACCTTTAAACCTTACCCTCTATCATTCAACCAGTAGCCAACCCAAACATACCTTCTAGAACCTATCTACAACCTTCCCAACCAAAATTATTTTCTTAAGCCAGATCCCACAATAATAGTTGATGGTCTCCTAACCATTGATGGTTTGACCCTAACCATCGATGATCACTAACCACCAATGGTTTGACCCTAACCATCGATGGTCACTAACCATTTATAGTTACCCAAAAATTGATGGTCATTAAACGTTGATGGTTTGAACCTAACTACTGATGGTCTCTATCTATCATTTTTAATAGTAATCTTATTTGACCTATTAGACCCTGACTAAATTCCACTTTTTTGATTTTTTGCCTTATCACATAGGTTCACTCAATCTTCTGAATCATTTTTGATTTATTTAGCATTGATATATAATCATGTATTGTTATAATTAAGCAAAAGAACTAATTTCTTCCCAAGCATTTCTTGTATTTTATTTCATATCATATCTTATTTATGCAAGCAATTTATCTTTCATTTTTAAAACTTATTTTTTTTAAAGTGTGGATTGACAACCTCCAAGGAAGCTTGTTCTTCTTAAATCTAGCTTATGATAGGAAATCCACCCTACTATCTAGCTAATCAACAATTTATTTAGTGATTTCTTATCTACAAGTCATCCTCTCAAGACAAATAGAGGTATATACAACCATTTAGATCAACACATGTGCAACATATCAATTTCTACTCACCTCACCCTTATTTCAAGTTTTACATCTTTCTTCTAAATAAAATAAAGCAAAATTTTAGTGAATCATTCTAACACGCCTAGTGAGGCCCTTGATCTCTTTCTTAGGTTCATAGCTATAGGACATTTAGTTTCATTAGAGAAGAGTCATCCCTTACAATATTTTATAAAAATTAAATGTTCCTTATCTCTTTTCTTTATTTCCAAAATGCAAGTTATATTTTCCTTTATTTTCTTATAAAAAGGTAAATATTGTCTTATTTTACATTCACTTCTAAAAATCAAAAGTATTCATCCTAGGCTTAGGATTTGCATTATCATCATCATATCTAGGTGCATCTTAATTTTTTTGTATTCATTATAAAATACACCAAGATTTTCTCTTGGATTAAATTTAACTTTACATCCATTATTTTCTTGTATTGATTAGCTCACATAGCTTAATTTGGTCAAGTAAAGTAATCATAGTCTCACTTCTCTCCACACACACATGACCAAACCACACATTCAATTAAACATCAAAACATAGGCATAAGGCCCAAATTGGGTTTCATCACCTAGTGATCACCTTTCCTTGGCTATCATATTTGGATTTCACCAATAAGGGGAGAACCAACTCAATACATTGGTTGATTATAATCTTTAGCAACTTGGTATATTTTGGCTAAGCAGCTAACACCTTATCATTGTAGTGTGTGAAGTGAGGGGGTAGGCCCTAATATCAAGCCACGTACCAAGTTCTAGTATAGATATTGAGGACCTTTAACTCCCTAAAACCATCTTTAGACATCTTCTTATAGTACTCACTCCACAATCCCAAGTTGGTCTTCATAACTTCTTTAAAATTTAGGCATAAGCCTAAAGAGAGATAACAAAGTATCCTATGATTTTAATGCACATTAGCGTATGATTTTTTTCCTTGAGATACTTTTATTTTGATCACTTCTCTTTTGAGTTATGAGATCGCTTGTATCTTCCTTTTTCCATTATTTCTATGCTTTTAACTAGACAATAACTAAGAAACTAACCAAATCTAGATCCACCTCATAATCATCCATATTCCTCTTTTCCTTCATCCATGGAGTATATCTTGGATGTAGAGAGTTAACCCCATCCTTCTAGAAGTCCTAGTATCCATCATATGGTTTCCCAAGCTGATATGTATTTTTCTACCTTTCTAGATAACAACCCCATATCCCTCCAACATTACCTTAACACCATATCCCACTTGTACCCCTGCTTTGGTTCTACCTATTGACCCACCCTATGGTATGCCATCCTTCCTTATGGGAAACACCTATATTTACACCATTTCCACCCAACCCTCAGCCACCTAAGCATCTTCTTCTACTAATAATCCCACCAATACCACCATCCAAAACCAACCCACCCAACCAGCCAACACCCAAACACATTTCACCCCAATCAATAACCCTTATATTATAGGATAAACCCAACCTTTAGGTACCGGTCCTCGACTTAACATAAGATAACCCTCTACTAGTGTTACCACCCTTCTTATTTCTAACCCACCAACCTCCACTCCATTATAGAGTCTGGTAGTTCCCATACCATCTACATTTTCACCCATTAGTGCCAAGATTACTACCCATCCTTAACCTATCAACCTAACCATACCTCCAACCCAACCCATGTCAATTCCTAAATAGGTTCCTATTGCACCAACCCTACTTACATTCCTAACCGATAGGGGTATATGGATCCATCCTCTACTTAGCCTCTTATATCCACCTACCCATACATGTCATCCTCCCAACCACCCATGTCCACATATCAATATGTGACAACTTCACAAATTTCCACTAGCTATCCTTATACTATACCTACCCAACCCCAACATAATCTACCCTACAACTATAGGGGTACATAACTGCAAATGGATCTTGTTAAGATGTTAATGGACAAAATTACCACTTTAGAATAATCTATTTATGGCACCAATAACCTCTTATCATAAAACATATTTTGTAACAAACCAATTCATCCATTCATCCCTATTCAACCTTATCCTCCTCAAAGGGAACTTCTAAAATTTTCAAAATTTTAGAGCAAGGAAGATCCTCAATAATATCTAGGAGAATTTAGACACTTTTGATATTTGATTGCCTATGATGATGCTCTCCTTCTTCACACCTTTCCCATGTCTCTATCAGTTTCAACACTAGATTGGTATAGTGTTATTACCAAGTACTCCCTCTTTTCTTTTGTCCAACTAGCTCAAACCTTCTTAGATCACTTTTCCATAAACATCTCTAAGAAAGTTTCCATCATCAATCTTTGCTCCATCTATAAATTTGATGAGAAGTCTGTTACTGACTTTCTAACCATTGGACAAGCTTGATAAACAAACTCTCTCTCTCTCTCTTTTTACCCTAACCTGAGCTAATCAAGCTTTTTTGCTTGGGTTTATGCCAAACACATTTCCTCTTGTTTATGGGTTCAGACTTTTAGGACCTTTGATGAATTTTTCACCATGGCATGGAAGTTAGAGAATAGAGCCATTTATGAGGGGAATTTAAAATTTAGAAACAATTATTCCACCTTCAAATCAAATGAGGATTCCTCCTACAAACCTAACAATAAAACCAACACTAACACCAAATACAAGGTAACCATAAATGCGGTTTTCCTTATAACCACTCCTCCATTAGTTATTAAGTATCCCAACTCTTCCAAGTCCTCCAATCAAAACACTATAAATCAAAACCACAATGGCCAAAATAAATTTACTCTATTAGGGGATTCATATGCTTCAGTCTTGGAAAAGTTGTTAAAATCAAATATCATACAACTTCCATTGATCAAACCTCCATAGTAATTTGATTTATCTCATCTTGTAGCTAGTTAGTATAAAGAGAATGAATTGTATGCCTTTCTCTGTTTCATTGGTCATGATGTTAATATGTGTAATACTTTCAAAAATATTGTCCAAATTATAATTAACAAGGGGGAGTTTGTGTTGGATAACCCTAATGAACCCCTAAGTCAATCACTTAACATCTTTAAACAACCATTCCCCAACTATGCCCCTTCCATGAATAATGAAAACAATAGAGCAAAATCCTCTCACAACCATGAGGTCCATACCATTAATGTGGTTCTTAGTGAACTCATTGTTGAGGAAATCATTTCCCAAACCACCTTTCCTTCCCCTCCAATTATTGAGGTAGTGGATTAACTTTATATTCTTTTGGAAATAAAAACAAAGGAAACAATTATTCCCTTTTCTCCACTTGTTGATGTAATGGAGCTACTAAACTCTCCTTTAGAAGACATACCAAAAGTAGTAGCCATTATCACCATATCCTTCTCTTCCATCATACAATAATACACTCTTCCTTTGAAAATAATTCCTAAGGAAGAGGTCACTTTATCTACCTCTCTTATAGAAGACTCACCTTCCCAAACCTTGGAATATTTGATTGAGGAAAAGTGTGAGGTAACCATTCCAGTCTCTCCACCCATGGGTTTATCCTTTGAGACCAATACCAAAAGGATCAAACCCATCTATAAGCCTTTCTTTATACTGGTTCAAATCTTAGAGTACCTATCCCAACCCAATGTAGATCATGCCACATTTTGGCACCATCTCAAGCTTCCTTACCCAACCAAACCGGATCCCTCAACCATCTCATTATCAACCCAACCTTACACTTTCACTATTAAAGCCACCATCATCTCAACCAAACCATTAGAAACCTCTACCCCTCAAGCCATAGTTGAACCAAGTAAACCAACTCCACCTAAAGTATCCCAAGAACCTTCTCCCTAAGCATGTTCCATACTCAGAGCCTTACTTCCCCTCCATTAAACTTGGATTTATCACCACCTAGCCCATAAAATAAGCCCCAAGTCAAGCTAACCAAGAAAGAGGATCCACCTAGGATCCTAAAAGCCAAAACCTTGCCACTTATTTTTATGTTGCCTTCCATTTTGGGACCACATCCTTCTTGATGGACCTCATCCTTCCATTAATAAAACACACCTCCCAAATACAATCCAAACCCAACCTCCTCTTCCAACTACATCTTTACCTATTCTTTTCATGCCCTCTAACTCCAAACCCTCCACTACCAAATATCCTACTTCTAACCCTTCTATTTTCAAACCACCCACTACCAAGCCTAAAATTCCTAAAAATTCTACCTCTAAAGCACAAACCACAAAGAATACTCCAACACCATAAACTCTCACTATTATTCCTACTCCTAAGAAGTCTTTCACCCCAAAAATCAAAACCAAAACTCTAACATCCTTACCACCTTCACCTAATTCTTAATCAACCATCCTACAGAGATTATTGCAAGATTCTTGATTGACTTTACCTACCATCAAACCATTTTAGCCCCATAGTCCTAATGCATCCTAGTTTGATGAAAATCTAATTTTCTCATATCATATTATGTTAAGGCATGATACAAAAAATTGTAAAGCTCTCCAATTCCTAGTCCATCTATTATGTGTTGACAATAACCTATTGTCAAAATATCCACCCATAACCCCATAACCACTCCTAAAAACCACAAGCCACCACCCCAAACCTACTTTTTCCCACACTCTCATCTAAGAGTGAGGAAGAACCAAAGTAGTCCTCTAGCCCAAATCTTCCCCAAATCCATACCATCCATGTGGTCACATGATCACAAGCCCAAAAAAATGATAAGGGGAAGGAAAATGTGTCCATTATATGGACATACCCTTCTTCTACAACCCAATCACTCAAACAAACCCAAAAAACCACACCTTCTCCCAAAACTAAGATATTTATCTTGGGTACCTCTCAATAAAACCCTTTTGAGTCAATCTAAAGAGTGGCTCTAAAGGAAATTCACCAAATACTGGTGAAGATGAGTTTATATGAACTAATCAATACTTTGCCCAATTACTACTAAGTAATTATAGAATATTTGTAGTCCATAGAGGTCTAGCTAAAAGACCCATAACCTCTTGCAACCTTTTTTAGATCCCTCCAACCTTCCACCCTTGTTACCTTTAAAGATTCAAAAATACCTTGTATTCATCCCCAAGATCCAAATCCTCCTCTTTTCATTACTACATACATCAACCAAACCCATATCAAGATATTTATGATTGATAGAGGGACTAGCATTGATATTATCTCCTCCCACACATATGACCAACTAAAAATACTAGAGAACATTATGTCAAAAACCATAACAGTGCCTTATTCCTTCAATCACACTATGGCAACAACTCTAGGAACCATTGTCGACATTTGTCTAGGACCTCTCACACTTCCTAAGCTTTTATATGTAGTAGAAGGTGAGTTCTAATATAATAACCTACTTAGATGCCTTTGGATCTATTATATGAATTGTGGAGCATCCACCCTACATCACAACATAAAATTTGAGCATGAAGGTTAAGTAATTACCATACAATTTAACCCAAGTCATTTTACATCATGCAATATGACATACCACTCAAATGATGTTCTCTTCCTTCCTACCACTATGTCTTCATCAACCAATGATGATTCCACTTCTTTTACCAAACAAGTCTAGACTAGCTCATCTATTCCTACTAACCAAATCCCTACAAAGGACACCTTATAATCCACATTACAATGTCTCTCATTTGGGTAGTATCACCTCTTGCCCTTGGATTCCTTCCCTACTCCCCAAGAGTATTGGAACCTTGACCAGAACCTTGATTATGATCCCAATACCAAAACCACTATTTATTTTTGGACACCTAATCTCCAAAAAAATATTATCTATGGGGTACTTAATCAACCACTTTCTACCTCTTCATCTTCCTCTTCTCCTAGACCATTGACCTCTGATTTCTCCTACCTAAATAAACCATAGTTTACCAAGACATACCTCCATAGGTGTGCTTGGAATGAATTTGATCTAGGATGTTATGAGCATAGATCACATGAGTTGACTCCATTTAAAACTCAAAATCATCATGAAATATCTATTTTTGGTTTTTCTCCACCCAAAGAGACAAAAGACTCACCTCCCATTATTGTCATTGATGAGGGAGTCCCATCCTTGCCATCCACTCCACCATCAGCATCTGAGGATTTCAACATCGTCCCCCCTAACTTTTTTTTCAACAACATGATCAGCCTTAAACCCTTGACTTATCAAAAATATGGGGATACCATAACCATTCCTTTGACTCATCCTAAGATGGTAGGAGATGACTATCCTACCATTAATACCATTCAGTGTCAAGATGATGATTCCATGCTTACATATCTTGGTGTATAAGATTCATCTATCCACAAATCCCTTCCCCTTGAGACTTCAAGCATATTATATGAATCCACCATGGATATCAACTTAGGTACTTTGGATAACTATTGTATTATCAAAATCAGACAATCACTAAATTCCACAAAGCTTTAATATTTCCCATCCTTTCTACAAGATTGTAACATAAAATTTTCTTGGTCTTATAGTAACATGTTAGGAATTGACCCTTCCATTGCCACCCATAATATAGTCACCCAACTATAATGCCAAGCTAGTTAGGCAAAAATTTCATTGGATGTACCCTCACATAACTCTTCTCATCAAAAAAGAACTTCAATGCCTCCTATTCATAAATTTCATTCAACCCATTTATTATCCCTAATGGGTCTCAAACTTAATCCCTATCACCAAATCCATAGGGGGACTTTGTATTTATGTATACTTTCATGAATGTAACCTTGATTTCCCAAAGGATAACTTTCCTTTACCAATCATTGACCAGATTTTTGATTATACAACTGACTATGAGATGTTATCTCTTATGGATGGGTTCTCAAGTTATAATTAGATATTAATTACCCCTAAAGATCAACACAAAACCACCCTTATTACCCCCTAGGTAAATTTTGGCTATAGGGTAATGCCTTTTCATCTAAGGAAAACTAGTGTAACCTACTAGCACATTATGACCTACATCTTCTATAACCTTATTCACCAAATATTAGAAGACTATGTTGATGACCTTCTTGGTAAATCTATATGTTGTAAAGATCATTTATCCATTATTAATATTATATTTGAGTGCCTCATCCATTATTGTGTTTGCCTTATCCCCAAAAAGCATATTTTTAGGGTCTTATCAGGAATGATCTTTGGCTTATCATCTCCCTTCAATAAATTAAAGTTGATCTCACCAAAATACAAATAATCCTTAACATGCCTCTTTCCACCCACCTCAAGTAACTTCTTAGCTTACAACAAAAGCTCTAATCCATTCGTTATTTTATCTCTCAACTCTCTGATCGATGCCAACCTTTCCAACACCTTTTTAAAAAGGATATATCTTTCAATTGGAATAAAGACTATTAAATGAACTTTGATTCACTTAAAAATTACCTTCTTTTCCCACCCATCCCCATTCCTCCCAAATAATAATAACCTTTTTACCTTTATATTTCCACCACTGACCACTCCATAAGATCAATGTTAATGCATTGAGATGAGCAACATAAAGAGTAAGTTGTCTACTACATAATTTATATGTTTATAGAGTATGAGACTCAATATACCCATATCAAAAAAATATATCTCACTAGTCTTCATCACCTCTAAATGTTTCCACTACATTATCAGCTACAAGACCTATATTATAACCACTGTTTCTATGCAAAATTGCTTTCTACATTCAAAAGAAGAATAAAGAAACTAAAAGAAATGGTCAAGGCTAGAAGTACCTGATAAAGTCATGCGCACCAAAATCAGACGTTGGAAGATTCTCCTCTTTGGCTGTGGAGGAATGACACCTGTGAAGAAAAGGCTAAAACACGGAAAAACGTTAGTCAAAGATATGGTGGGCTGTCAGGCGAACGCCCGATCCCAGAAGTATGAAGACTCCCTAGAAGGATATCAACCCACTGATAAAAAAGTAGAATATTGGACGAAAGTAGATAATAATGACAAAAATAAATGACAAAAAATAAAGTGCGTACCTGATATGCAGCACTATTCTGCACAGTCACCAGCGTCGGTCTCTGTGGTGCCGACGTCTATTAGGGAAGGTGCCGATGTCGGTTGAGATGCCGTCATCGGTCAGGGTAGTGACCGGTGTCGGTAGGGGCAGGTTCTGGACAGAGTCTGAATAGGTTCGGGACAGGGTCTGAGAGAGTCAGGACAGGTTCTGACAGAGTCGGGACAGGGTCTGATAAGGTCAGGGTAGGGTTTTGGATAGAGTCTGGGGGTTTTAGTCTGGACAGAGGTAGGGATGTAAACGAGAGATGCTGGGTCTGTGGTTTGAAGAATCAGGATGACAGAACTGATAAACAAAGAATAACCAAGAAGAAATAAAACAAATAGAGTAAATACTTACCTGCCAGAAGATGCGATGAAAGCCATAGTTGAAGTTATCTGTGCAGTGCCGAATTGAATGCAGATTGGTTGATGCCAAGAGTGGGTTGATGCCGAGAGTGTTGATGTCGGAGTTCGCAGGTTGATTGAATGATTGCTCAGGTTTCGATTGATCAGCAAAAATGGTTGAATAGCGTTTGGGATAGCCTCTCGAATGGTTGGCGGACACTGATGAAGGCAAGAGACAGTTCCAGAGATGGTTCGTCAACCGTTTTGGGAAACCGAATGATAACTGATAACAGATAACGGCAAGGTGACCGACGTCGGTAGGATTGCCGACGTCGGCCGATAAGTGACCGACGTCGGCGACATTGGCCGGGTAAAGACCGTCGTCGGCAGATGCATAATGGGGATAGAGTCTAGCTTTAGCTCTGTGCTCATTTTTACATGCTGCCAGGGTCAAAGTTGGTGAAACAAGGGTTAAATAGGCGAAGAAGAAGAAGATGGGGAATGACCAGGGGAGTCGACACGATTTTGGTGTGTACATTTGCCCCTTTTTGTCTTGTTGGTTGTTCTGGATGAACTGCAAGACAAAAATAGGAGTGATTGCCCCAGGTGAGGGATGAGGTTGATTTCATCTTGTTGGTTGTTCGAATGAACTGCAAGACAAAAATAGGAAGCAAAATGCCCCGAGTAAGGATAATGTATTCCCCCTCAAAGCAAGAGTCGAGGGAAAGGAACCGGGAATCGGGTGCTGATTTGACAAAGAGTGGATGAAAAAGGGGTGAGGGTGAACACTGCAAAAGTCATGATTGCGTGCATACCACTGCACGAGATGGTTAGGTCAAAGTGTCGCAGGTCAAGGGTCGAGGAATGCCAAAATTGAAGTAACCGGGCCCCAGCATTTAGTCATCTACTGATCGGGTGACTCAATCTAAGCTGAAGCTCCAAATGGGTCGTCGCGTTCTAGGTATCTCGGGCTCAGGAAGTGCTCCTAGAATCACGAAAAAGTCACAAGTAGTGTGGATCAACCGGCTTGCAATCCTATACTTGTGAGGGTCTAAAAAGGTCTACGCACAATTCAGCTAACCAGTCATGAGGTAGCATACATGCAAAAACAACCAAGGCAACAATGTCTTGGAAGTGGTCGAGGTCAGAGGAGATAGGCATGATCGCCAATGGTTGGTGGTCGATGGATGGATGAATGGACGAAAAGATGCGGCTGAGCTAACCCCAGAAGACCCCATGTCAATTGAGTGCTGCCTACATAGCCCTGGTGATAGGGCCTCAGGCCAATGTAGTTCTCCCTAGAAGGGAGGAAGGGTCAAAGGGATGGAAATGGGTCGTGGTGAAGGGCAAGGTTATGGTTAAAAGAAGGCAAGAAGGTTTGTCCATCAGAGAGACGAACAAATGAGAATGGTCGAGCTAACCCCAGAAGATAGTCGTGTCATTTGAGTGCTGCCTACATAGCCCCTGTGGAAGGGCCTCAGACCAATGTAGTTCAGACAAAGGGTCTGAGTGGTAGACAGGTGGTTAAAATGGTTGATAGATTGGTCATGGTTATGATGAAATGATGAGGAAAAAAAGATGTTGTAGCCTTTTCCAAATGGTGTATTCTGCAACATTGGTTGAGGGGTTTTTCATCCCTAGCAATATTCCATATGCGTGATGGATGTATGCTAAAAATGAATTGAGGTCTATTTATGCTTCAGCAAGTATTGGTTTATGCTGAACATAAATTTTGGCAGGTCGATAGTTTCCATGTGTATTGGTGTCCATAGAAACAAGGGTGGATAGGCTAGGTCATGTTGATGGTCTAAAAAGAGAGAGTTGAGCTGAGTCGATTGACAAGTGATGAAGGTGAATGTGACCAAAGTGTAGAAGAAGTGAAAAGCATATTGCTCTTTCATTGACAAGGACCAAAAAAATAGCATAGATAGGGGTTATGAGAACCAAGAGCCCCATTCATGCGTGACATCGTTGACCATAGTTATGTTAGAGCGGTAATCGAATCACTTAGACATTAAAGTGAGCTCGAAGTCCCTTGAGTAGGTGATAGGAGGAGGAAAGAGGGTAACCCATTTTAAGAGCAGAGATAACTATGCCCCTTTTTATAGGAGACCCTGAGACAACTATAAGTCAAGTCCATGACTCATTTTTTATTTTTTTTTTAAGGTGCAGACTGATCAATGCGGGAAGCCTGCATGGAGATGTCATTTGCTTGGTGGTCAGGTTGTGAAGCTGATCACTGCGGGAAGCTTCTAAAATAGTGTTGTTTATTGCCAGAGTAGTCATAGCCATCCTTCGAGGGAGTGGTCTAGATTTTTGTTTAATATAAGGGCGTTTGAATAGCTTTCCTTCGAGGGAGCAGTCTATTAATTACAGCAATGATAGTACAGCTGTCCTTCGAGGGAGCAGTCTATTTTTTTGAATTTGATATTGATATAGTGACCATGGATATGTTTTGACATCTTGGTTTGTTTTTATAGAAGTTGAGTCATGGACAAGACTGTAGAAGTTCAAGGACTCCCTTTTATTAGGACAAAGCATCCATACATCATAAAAGGGTTATAGGAATTGTTAAGAGGAATAGGGTTGAAAGGAAGTAGGATTAAAGAGGATGGGGATTGCTCAAGGGATGAGCTCAAGTTAAGTGTCAAGTGGACGAATACTCGACTAGCAGTAGAATGGTCGCAGATGCAACGCATTAAGAGGCTCAGGTTCTGGGCGTCCATCAAGAGAAGATAGACGGTAAGTCCCTGATCCATACTTGTGCCTGATAATAAAAGGTCCGAGCTAATTAGGAGAAAACTTGCCCCATTTGCCTCTTTCCAGATTGGTTAGGTGTTGATTTATTGGTATTTGGTCTTTGGTTGGGTCGAATGTTTGGTTGAGGTCGGGTTAAATGTTTGGTTGCTAGTCTGGTTGAGGTTAAGTTGAAAGAGTGATTGATATGTGGTCGAGACTGTGTTGAAAAATTGGTCGAAGTTTGGATGAAGGTTGAATTCCCCCAGTGGCTAGGGAGAATGTTTGACGGATTAGTTAAGGTCGATTGAAGTTTAGTGGTCAGATGGACTGTGTTGATGTTGAATAAAGGGGTTAAAGGCAGCGAAGGGACCCTAGTCTGTTGTGGAGATCCCGATTTAGATGACGAGGTTGGAGAGGTATGGGTCGGTGTTGATAATTTGTCAAAGGGGTGGTCAAGAGGATCCTTGATAAGAAGGGAATCCTTTTTTTGGTGGTGACGAATGACAGCTTTAAGAGCGCAACAACGCTCGGTGTCATGTCCCGGAGTGTGATGATAATGACAGAATTTAGAGTTGTCGAACCAAGATGGTTTTGATCCGAGAGTTGATGAGTGGGATGGTGTTGAAGGTTTGTTGATAACGTGGTCGAGAAGAGAGGTGTCATTCCCCAGACATTGGTGAACGATGACCTTGAGGGCATGACAATGCTCCGTGTCGTGCCCAGGCGTGCGATGATATGCACAAATGCGAGTGTCATCGAACCATGGTGGTTTTGGTCTGAGAGAGTGATATGGTCTAAAAGGCGGGAGATTGAGACGAGAGGACTACAACAATTGCCGTAAGAGCAAGGCATATGAACCTGCTAACGGGTCGGGATGTTTTATTGCAGAGAGGGTTGGTGACATTGGTTTGGGAGGCGTAAGAGGCATTGGTCGATGGTTTGAAGGAGGTATAAGTCTGACGGGTTGATAGAATAATGGAGGTGACTTACCTCTGTGAAGTATGGGAGTGGGAAGCACTCTGAGTAAATTAGATGGATGTGGGCCCAAGATTGAAGGTAATGACGAAGATAGGGGAGGAGGCCTCCGGTGTGGTTTAGTAGCCTTCTTTGGTTTGGGTTGAGGGCCACCTTTGTGTGAGGTGAGATTAGATGTGGGGCGAACACCAAGAGGATTAATCTCTTTGGGTATGATGGATGCCTGCGCGGGTTTGGATTTAGATGTGGACGGTTTTTCTCTCAATGGAGAAGGGATTGAAGGTGTGGGATCTTTAAGAGGAAAGAGCACCAGAGTAGTCATGGCTTCTGTGTGTGGTTGGGGAGTCAAAAAGGTATGATCGTCTATGGATGATGAAGGCGAGGCAGCTAGTGTTGATGTGGTCAAAGCGTCCTCCAATATGGGAGAAGTCGATAGAGGACAAGTGGGAGAAGAAAGTTCTTCGCCATGTGGAGGAGGTATAGGGGAAGAAAGGTCTTCCACCTGTGAAAAAGGTTGGTCAGGGATAAGAGAAAAGATAGTGTCGACCGTGTGTATATCATGGTCTTGAGGGTCATTGATCGAAGTCTGGATGTTGTTTTGAGTCGGCGGGTGATTAGAAAGGGGTTGCTTGAAAATGTCAAGGTTTTGGTTGGGTGGTGCGTTCGGGTTATCTAAAATAAGATCCCCCTTGTCGAGCATGTCCTGGACGATGTTTTTGAAAGTTTGACAGTGATCCGTGTCATGGCCTTTGACACGGTGATAGTTGCAAAAGTGGTTCTCCCTGTACCATGCAAGGATAGGTGTTGAGGGGTCGAATTGATGTGGTCGGATTGGAGGGAGATTGAGGACCCCCTGCTTGACGATTTTTTCCAAGACAGAGGCATATGACTCCCCAATTGGAGTGAATTGACGCTGTATGGATTGACGTTGAAAATGTTTATTGATGTAGTCTAATGTTGAAGATGATGATCGGTTGGTTATTGTTGAAGATGATGGTCTAAAGATGACAGTGTTTGCCGACCCCTTGGATTGAGAGTGGGCAGAAGAAGGTCTGGAAGAAGAATAGTCATTGGTTCTTGTGTTAGTGTTACACAATTTGACCTTATCTTCTTCAATGGCACGGAGTTCAAGCTTTCGGGCCATGGTGAAGGCCTCGTCGAAAGTGTGGAATGTTTGAACCCGAAAGGTAGATGAGATGTGACTGACACATGCTCGGGAAAAGATCTCAATGAGCTTAGGTTGAGGCAAGGAGAAGGAGAGCTGATTAATCAAGCTTCTCCAACGGGTGACAAAATCGGCTATTGATTCGTCGTCAAATTGCCTGATGGAGTAAAGGTCTGTGATCGAAACTTGTTTAGTGATATTGATTGAGAAATGGTCAACGAATAGTTGGGTGAGTTGAATGAATGAAAAGATAGAATGTCTGGCAAGAGAACTATACCAGTCAAGGGCAGGGCCAGAAAGTGACATAGGGAACGTGCGTAGAAGTAATGCATCATCATGGGCAATAAGATAACAGGCATGTCTAAATGCCCGTAGATGTTGTTGTGGGTCTTCCTTACTCTGAAAGTGAGTAAATTTAGGAAGCTCCCAGTGGTTGGGGTATGGTCGGATAGGGACAGAAGGGTGGATGGGCTCGTTGTAAATCTGGTTATATGAAGAGACATTACTTGAACTGGAGATAGAAGCTTCGAGACTGGACATTTTATCCATCAGCATCTTGATAAGATCTGCTGACGGATTGGCGGGTTGAGCGCCCCCTAAGTTGTAAGGCGCTTGGAAGAGGCTAGAGGAGGCGTGCGACATAGCCGGTTGTACAATGTACGGATGACTAGTCGCAGGGGCAGAAATAGAGGCTAAAAATGGTTGGGTTATGAAGGTAGAAGGCATAGGCTGACTGGATACCGCCAAAGGAGGTTGTGTGACGGCATTGACAAAGGGCAAGGTAGGCACTCCTGCATATATAGGCGCAAGAGTGTGTGGGGTCGAGATAATCAAGTTCTGGTATAATGTAGAACTTGGTTGAATTGCAGGTGGTTGAGGGGGTAACGAAACCCCAGTGGAGGTTGGTCTAAAAATAGACGAGGAGGCCGAACTTTGCGTATAGGCCATGGTCGAGTTAATGGTTGAGGCGAAAGGTTGAGTCGTAAAAGGTTGGGTGGCGAACGGTGTGGATGTCGTCGCCATGTCGCCTGAAAGGTCCCGCATTGGGTTTCTTGCGAGATAGTTTTGGAGGGCTGCGGTATTGAGGTCCAAGAATTTTGCAAAATCTTGGTCCCCTTCTGGGATGATAGGTGTCTGGGTTGGAGATGGTCTAGTAGGAATTCTTTCGGTCTTTGAGTAGAACTCCATTATATGATTGTTTATAGACGGGGTAGGCGAAAGCGATTGATGGCTAGCGTGGTCAAGAAGAGCCTTGGTTTGACTACGTGTCAGAACCATTCAAGGCAAGAAAGAACGTCCTCACAAGCTCAAACAAGCAGATAAGAACTAAAAAGATGAAGACACAAGCAGATCCTAAAACCCTAAGAGTAAATTTTTAGAATTATAGTGGCTTATGCCTTAGAATGTGTGTAGTGGAAGGTTGGTTTTGTGAGTCAGGTCCTAGAAGAAGCAGTCTATGGATGGTTTCGGGTTTTGTTATGGTGCTCAAGAAGTCTGTGTTAGGGTCTGGTACGTGGCCTGGTGCTAAGGAGCAAGCTCCCCTCACTTCACGATTCCAGTGGTTAGCTGGTTTCGCTTAGCCAAGATATACCTTGCCTAGAGTTTAGACTCCGCCAGAGAACGGAGTGGGCTTCCCCCTTGGTGATGAAATCCAAGTAGAGTCACCGGGATGGGTAAGGTATCTGCTGGGGGATGAAATCCCAGTCGGGCCTTGTCTCAGGTAAGTTAAAATGTTTATTTTGTGCAAGTGGTCTGGTCGTGTAACATCAAGTGATCTAGATTAATTCAATATGCGGTTTAATTACTGTGTGGTCTAAAAGATGCAGGCAATCAGAAATGAATGCAAAGTGTTTTAATGCCCAAGTCGAAGTGTTTGTTCGTATGAAGACGAATGGAGAAAGAGTCGAAGGATATGAGTTTTAGCTAGTCTAGAAGTGCAAGAAAGAAAGAAATGTTCGTTTTAGTCCTGCTTATGATGTCGTTTAAGAAGAGACAAAAGGAGGCGAAAAGGAAGAAACCTAATGCACCTAAATGAACGAAATAAAGAAAGAACCCAAGGAGGACCTAGGGTCCCACCGGGCGTGCTAGAATGTTTCTATGCAAAATTGCTTTCTACATTCAAAAGAAGAATAAAGAAACTAAAAGAAATGGTCAAGGCTAGAAGTACCTGATAAAGTCGTGCGCACCGAAATTAGACGTTGGAAGATTCTCCTCTTTGGCTGTGGAGGAATGACACCTGCGAAGAAAAGGCTAAAACACGGAAAAATGTTAGTCAAAGATATGGTGGGCTGTCAGGTGAACGCCCGATCCCAGAAGTACGAAGACTCCCTAGAAGGATATCAACCCACTGATAAAAAAGCAGAATATTGGACGAAAGTAGATAATAATGACAGAAATAAATGACAAAAAATAAAGTGCATACCTGATATGCAGCACTGTTCTACACAGTCGTCGGCGTCGGTCTCTGTGGTGCCGGTGTCGGTTAGGGAAGGTGTCGACGTCGGTTGAGGTGCCGTCATCGGTCAGGGTAGTGACCGGCGTCGGTAGGGGCAGGTTCTGGACAGAGTCTGAACAGGTTCGGGACAGGGTCTGAGAGAGTCGGGACAGGTTCTGACAGAGTCGGGACAGGGTCTGATAAGGTCAAGGTAGGGTTTTGGATAGAGTCTGGGGGTTTTAGTCTGGACAGAGGCAGGGATGTAAATGAGAGATGCTGGGTCTGTGGTTTAAAGAATCGGGATGACAAAACTGATAAACAAAGAATAACCAAGAAGAAATAAAACAAACAGAGTAAATACTTACCTACCAGAAGACATGATGAAAGCCATAGTTGAAGTTATCTATGCAGTGCCAGATTGAATGCAGATTGGTTGATGCCGAGAGTGGGTTGATGCCGAGAGTGTTGATGTCGGAGTTCGCAGGTTGATTGAATGATTGCTCGGGTTTCGATTGATCAGCAAAAATGGTCGAATAGCGTTCGGGATAGCCTCTCGAATGGTTGGCAGACGCTGATGAAGGCAAGAGACGGTTCCAGAGACGGTTCGTCAACCGTTTCGGGAAACTGAATGATAACTGATAATGGATAACGGCAAGGTGACCGACGTCAGCAGGATTGCCGACGTCGGTCGATAAGTGACCGACATCGGCGACATCGGCCGGGTAAAGACCGTCATCGGCAGATGCATAATGGGGATAGAGTCTAGCTTTAGCTCTGTGCTCATTTTTACATGCTGCCAGGGTCAAGGTTGGTGAAACAAGGGTTAAATAGGTGAAGAAGAAGAAGACGGGGAATGACCAGGGGAGTCGACACGATTTCGGTGTCTACAACCACTACTGACCCACTCAAGTATATTCACTCCAATCTATACCAAAACCAGTGTATGGATAAGTGGCTCATGTTCTTAATTGAGTTTGACCTTTACTTATTCCAACATAATTCAATAAAAGGGAAAGTCATCTCTAACCAATTAGTTGAAGCACCCTTAGTAGATAACCAATTATCCTTCCTTGAGTTTCCTAATGAGTCCATTGCGACCCTTTGTCAAGAAGACATCACATATCAAATGACCATGTTCTTCAACAAATCAAAATGTAAACATGGTGGGGGAGATGGTATCATACTTATTCCCCTTAACACTGAACCTCTTCCTTTATCTTTCAAATTGACTTTGATTATACCAATTATATGGCCAAAGATAAAGCCCTAGTGATAGGTCTCCAAATTGCTTTAGACCTTGGAGTCAAGATAATCAGTGTTCTTGGTGAATCCTAACACATGGTCAACCAAATAAATAAATATTATTAATGTAATAATTATGTTTTCAAAGAGTACAAACAAGTATTCAATGTACTCTTGGTGTCATTTGAACACTACTATATCCAAACCATTCTGTGATCCATGAACAAGTTTGTTGATATAATGGATTCTCTCAATTCCTATATCCCATCCATACCTTTAAAATCTAAGATATATATCATTATCCATCATCTTACCAAGCCTTATTATATCAAATTAAACTCTCCAACCATATTTAATGTAGACGAGACCCAAACTGACCTTTGGTATAAGCAAATCTTTGACTAGCTCAACCTTGCCAATCATCCCTTCCAATATTTTTAGGAATGGTTGAAGAGCATTCATTTAGGGTACCTCTCATTACACCATATTACGGGTGATCATTTACAAGTGTGTCTTCAATGGCCTTCCTTTATGTTTCCTACATAGTTACGAGGCCTCTCATGCTATCAGGTAAATACATGATGGGATTTATGGAGGAAACTTTAGTGGCCTATCTATCACTAAATGTATCCTTCACCTTGGCTACTATTGGCCCACCCTTAATTAGGATTGTTGTGATTATGTGAAGAAGTGTGTTAAATTTTAACAACATGACAATTTACATTATACACCTAACCATGTCTCTAAGTATCCAAAGATTTTTGGCTCTTCTTGTAATGGGGTTTGTATCTTATTGGTGAGATTAACCCCCATTCTTTGTAGCAACATCATTATATCATCACTATGATAGAATATTTCACCAAATGGGTGGAGGTTATTTCCATCATTTAAACCAGCATTGAGAAGATCATCAACTTTATTAACCATAACATCATCTATTGTTTTGGTGTTCCACACAAAATAATCACTAATAAAGGTAAGTCTTTTAAGAACAATAAATTTCAAGGAATTTATGATGCATTTGGTATCAAATTAAGTTTCTCATCACCCTATCACTCACAAGATAATGGGCATGCCAAAGCTTCTAACAAAACTCTTAAAAACATGCTACCTAAAATAGTTAATACATCTAGTTAGGGTTAGCATTCACACATCCCCTTCACCTTGTGGGCATATCATACTAGCATACAAACCCCTATGGGTACTACCCCTTTCTCTATTATTTTTAGAGTAGAGGTTATCTTGCCTCTCAAAGTCCAAATTCCCTCTCTACATATATCCCTATAGGACATCATTTTTGAAGATGATTATTATTAACAATGTTTACCCCAACTTGAGCTACTTGATGAATGTCATTTAGCTATGCTTACCCATATTCATGTCTATCAAGAATGAATCAAGTAAAATCACCTCAAAGCATGAGAATTCAATATCAAATATCTCATCTTAAAGGAGAATCAATAGATCACCAGTATGGATAAAATCAAGTAGGGAAAGTTTGCTTTCAATTGGATTGGACCTTATATCATAATGCACAAGTGTGGATTGGGAGCTTACCATTTATCCTCTATCGAAGTGAAAATAGAACCTGATCCCCTCAGTGTTCTACATTTCCATCCTTTCTTTTGTTAAACAAGATCAAATACCTTTTGTCCAACTTAAGTTCATCCCTTATTTCCAGCCATGTTCATATTCTTATTTTATGGATAATTGATTAAATTAGGATCATGTGAATATCCATCATAGTCTTAGCCTAATCTTAAACATGGTTACCATAGCTCTAATCATGGCATTATTCTCATGGTACTCTTTACCCCTTTATAGGATGGGTTCCAGTGGTCATTGTGGATTAAAACTCCTTTACCCATTATCAACCTTATTGTAATTTAGTACTACCTTCATGAAGGTGAACCTTTTAATCCTATATAAGGAAAACCATGACAATAGCAAAAAAAATCATAAAATCATAAACAAAGCAAAAAAATCATATATTATATGGGTCATTCCAAGCATTTTAAAATTGTTCCCTTGAAGTACAACTACCAAAACCAATCAAAATTTATCAATGTAAGGTAGATTTCTCCCTTGAGGGAAAGCTATAAAAATCCTTAAAAAAATCTTACAAACTTAGATCACTCCCTTAAAGGATGGTTGAGTAAAGCATTTGTCAAAGCATAGAAATTTATTGGAAGCTTCTTGCATTGATTAGCTTCACCATCTTCCCAATAAATATAAAAATATCACAAGACCCATTATCAAAATTAGAAAAAACAAAAATAATTTTGGTAGACATAATTAAATTTCATAAGTATACTTCATGCATCAATCAGTCTACACCTTATATGATATGGACTTGTTTATACTAGCTCTTTGGTAACCTGTAAAAGAGGCATTTTAGTCTCACAAGAAGATTCCATCATCATCTATATTTCCTCTATCAATAAGGTATCTTTGATTTTACTTGACATTATGCGATCCAAATACTTTTTAACCAACTAACGAGCATAAATGTAAAGCATTTGAAGGGATTATGTTCATAAGTAGATCCAACTTCAACTTGTTTTAGTCCTTTCTAAAGAAGAAACATCGTGCCTTCTTCTTTGTCTCTCATACTTATTGATACATTCATTCAAATGTTTCTGTTTTGATTGTCTATCTTTCTTATCTTTCATCACATTTAGTTTTATTATCCAACTTACTCTATGTGTTTTAATATTTTTTCACCTTCATCTAATCAAATGCAAAATTACCAATCTCATACATCAAACGTTATTTTATCCTACTAACCAAACACATCAACTGATCATAACCTTTTAATCATTTATTTTATACATTAGTGAGTCATCCACATATTTTATCCATCACATATCTATCTAGATAAGGAAGCATAGATTCATTAATTTAAAACATCCACATGTCCAACACAACATAACATCACATCATAAAAAAACATAATATAATCATAATAACCATAATCCAATCACTAAAAATATAATCTAATCATAACATCATCATAACCATAAGTAAACATCACATCACAAACATCATGAATATAAATTATCACAACATGAATATAAATGAAATAATCACATCCATAATACATATCCACAACCATAACCACATCATGAGCTCGTAATCAAAATAATCATATATATATATATATATATATATATAATGTCTACATCTCTCAAAATCATATGAATCTCACTACATTGGCTCTTAGGCCAATATCAAAATCATATAATACATCAAAATTTGGAGTCTTATGAGAATCTACGGTGTTGGAGCACTGTTACTCCCTAGATCCTATCCACCTGTAGGACCTATCTACACACCTATAGATACTGCTTACTAACCTAATGTATACTAGCTACCCTACCCAATCATTATGTCACATACTCATAAAACCATGGATCATCTAGAGGGTGGGAAAATATGAGTGCCTTATAATAGTGGAGCTCCTCTACTGTAGCAACATATCTAAACATAGGAATCAGCCTCATTGGTCTTGTAGGTGATGACAGTCATGCTATTCCCTATCTCAAGGTGTCCCTATCCTATCTGACCAAGGTTAGTTCCACTCATGCCTAGTCTTTATCATGTATGAGTGTACCCACCTGGCCCTGTATTATGTCCCTCTCTAATGTCACTACTTATAACACTTCATGTGCCACTGCTAATGCTTCCTTGGCCTAATCTATCTCTCTAATGAGTGTCTACCTATTTGAGTCATTTAAAACCATCTAGTCCCCACCCCCTCCTCCATATCAACATTTAAAATCTACTAACTATCCTTTACATCATCTTTCCTAAACACTTCCATGTTATAACGTGCCTAGAACTAAACAAGGTACTCCTATGTGACCCCTACATCATCAATATTTGGTCTCATGGGTAGTTCCTCCTAATCAAACTTAAACTGTTTTAGTTATGTCTTAGGTAGTGTAAACTCTACATCATCCCTCCAGTACCATAAGAAATCACATTTGGGATACCCTACACTAGCCCAAACTATCTCCTCACCCTATTAAAAGGAATTAATCCTACTTCAAGTTATCATCTTCCCTCAATACACCTATAACTTTACAAAGACAATATTTACCTCATAAGATTGGCCCATGTAAGAAATAAGGTATATAGTCTCTAGATGACATCACCCTTGACCAATGCATCTAGCCTATCTCGATACCACTCAAGGTCTTATGACCCTCCCTTTAGTCTTGTGCGTGCATAATAATACCTCCAATGCATGAATCCAACTCTATATTCCATTTAAACAAATCCATGCCATAGCAACCCACTTGGTTGAAGCACCCTAATGTGCCCATACACCTAGTAGTTTAGCATAGACTTGATGTTGATGCCATACCTCCTATTTGACCTATATCCCCATAGCTCCTAGTATATTTATACTAGTAACACAAATTCCCAAGCATAAACTATCCAATCCATAATCATCCCTACTAAAACACCTAGAAATATAGAGGGAAATCTACCACTACTTGAGTTTGGTAGTGCATAATAGGTCACAACCATCATCATCATCATCATAATAATAACTAGTCTTACTCTCCTATCCCTATGATATAGGGGTGCATAATAGAAGCCTCCCACATCCTACCCCATATGAATCAATTATTCCCCATAAAACACATCCATGAACTCATCTCACTCCTCACCATTGATTTTCTCTATTAGCTCACCTTATATCAGTAACCTCATGATTTGATGGATATCCTCTGATAAGATCATCATCTCATCAATCGATAGCAATAACATGTTGATAGTTGGGTCCCATCTCTTGATGAGGCCCATCAACATAGCCACATCTTTAGGAACATGTTGATAATATATGATGCCTACTAAGCCTACTACTATCAAGTGATCCTACTCCTAGTCTATCATCACTTGATAGACCTCATCTAGGAGCTATAGCACTTAATCTCTTACTTATAGCTACTCCCTCACCTGCAAGGTTAGATGTGCTCTTTAGTATACTTTACCTATCAAAATTCCACCAATGAATAATACCCTAAACCTAGCCTTACCCTCCACCTCATCTATGTATACCCTCACCTAATTCACCCTCAACCACCTTACCTAAGCTACCCTACACCTAAATTTAGCTTACCCTTCACCCATCCTTCCACTAAATTTTAAACTTATCCCTAACTGCCAATGGTCAAGTATCAATCAATGATATTTCCTTATTAAATCATCATTGATCACCCTTGACCATCAATTATTCAATGGTGAACCACTGACGGTCTACACATTTACCACTTTAATGATCACTTATCAACCATTGACATTCACCTATCAATCGATGATGGTCAATAATTACCACCTATAGTCATTATGTGATGATTTATAATGACACACCAAGCCTTAGGGCTTACCTAAATACCCATAATATTAACACACATTCAAAATTTTAACATATCCCTAAACTAATTATCATAACCACTACCCACCCTATACCTAATTTCATACTTAAATCTTAAAGACCTATCAATTTTAAAATGCCTACCCCTACCCACCCACAACTACTATACAAATAAAAAATTCAAGAATAAATAATAAATTCAATTAAATCACCTACCTCATTCCACAACCATCATCATGGTGGCATTCTTGTAACCATCATCACTTACCCTCACATTCTACTTCTACTTCTTTTCATCTTCATTGGATCAACTCCACTCTAGCCCAAAAGATTACCCAATGACATTTTATTTAGTCTCACCTAATTACCACCTCACTTATCTCACATGAATCTCCAACTGTCAACATTCTTCACTCAAGTTAAGCACCAACACCATGGGTCATAATTAACAAATGAGGAAATATAATCCTCATTTGAATTTTAACCATTACCTTTTTAGGGTTTATGTCCAACCATTGATAGTCACTATGCGACCATCGACAGTTGACCCTAACCATCAATGATCGATGCCTCTAAATCTTTGGCATAAAAACTACACTTTTAACCAACTCTTCACCACAACAACATTACCATTAACTACACCTATTAAAGATCACCTTCTTCACTGACAAACCAGCCACCCAATCACCTTGATTCAATCTTTTTAGCCTGATCTTCATACTTTTTATGACAACCTTACTTTCCTAACTTTGACCATAATAACTACTTTGCCATATTTTCATAGCTTGAAATTGCACTAATTTTTCACACCAACCATTTATGTCTTCCCAAGATCACATCCTACATTAGATACCTAAGAATACATTGACCTTACCTAGGAGACTTACATTTATGAGTGTAAACATAACCACCATGCCTACAATATGGTTACCTAGTCCACTTGTCACTTGCCCTTGTAGTACCAACCATGTTTTACCAACCACCTCACCTATGGTAACCTAGTCTATGCATGATCTTGATATCACACTTAGTTACATTTTATGTGCATGTCTATACTCTAATGCCCAACTTATCAACCAACCTAGTTCACCCATATCTATCACCCACTTATCTAGTTGTCAAACTCACCATTGACTCTATTTCACCTCATCGATTCCTATTTTGAGGGGAAACACCTCCTCCCACACTCATGAAATCTGACATTGTACCAACCTTCTAATTTTTATTTTGTATCTTATCAATACAATCTGCATAACAAAAAGGGGGAAAATGTAGACACTATAAAACTACACACTATAGTTATAGATGTCTTACTAACCCTTAGACCACCCCTAGACCCCCTTAGGACCATTTCCTAACCATTTACCCTACTATTCATTAGTGAAAATGGATAAATTTATCCATTTATGACTATGACCCTAACTTCTAATGTTTAACCCTTAATCACCAAAGGTTAAACCTCAACCACTGACAGTTTTCCCTTAAACACCTCAAGAGTTAACTTTAGCTCAAACTCTAGCTTACTTTTTTATTAATAGTTATTTTAGTCATCTACATAATCAATGCATGTTAGGTTAAAATTAGACAGCTTGTTAGATACCTTGTTGAGCCTTTTGTTTCACCACTCCCTTTCCTTTATATTAAGAGAGGAAGAGGAGTTGAGAGGGAGGATAAATTTTTTTGAAAGATATTAGATCTTCTTATGTAGCTATCCTTGTTACTTCCAATAACTAGGATAGAGATAAAAAGTTTGGATGCAACTCATCAGTTAATAGCCAACATACTATCACTATGCTAAAATTACTTTAGAATCTACAATAAGATTTTATCCAACCTTGACATTCTTCAAACTAGAAACAATAAATCTAAGTATCTATTCCTTATCAAGATTTAACAATTAGTTTTTTTGTGTCATTACTTGTGTCACTTTCTTTTTCACCCCACTTTCTTGTGTTAGATATCTATAACTCTAGACACTTCTTCTCTTTCCCAAGGCCACCAACAACCTTTTTTAATCATTTGAATACTAACCCTTGAACCAAAAACCTTTAAACCTTACCCTCTATCTCACAACCAATATCTAACCCAAACTTACCTTTTAAAACCTCTCTATAACCTTCCCAAAAAAACTTATTTTCTAAACCCAGATCCCATAGTAACAACCAACAGTTTGACCCTAACTATCATGGTCAATAATCATTAATAGTTAAACCCTAACTAATGATGGTCACTAACTACCGATGATTACCTAACCACCAATAGTCACTAACCATCAATGGTTACCCAACCATAGATGGTTTAACCCTAACCACAAATGGTCTTTGTCTATCATTTTCAACATCAAGCTTATTTGACTTATCAGACCCTGACCAAATTCCACTTTTTAAGTTTCTATCTTATCATATAGGTTTACTTAGTCTTCTGAATAATGTTTGATTTATTTAGAATTGATATCTAATTATTTATTTCTATAATTATTTAAAATCACTTATTTCTTCTCAAGCATTTCTTGTATTTGATTTTATTATCCTATACTATTTATACAAGCAATTTATCTTTCATTTTTAGAACTTAATTATTTTAAAAGTGTGGATTGACAACCTCTAAATACATTTATGTTTATTGGATCTATCTTACGCTATGAAATCCACCCAACTATCCAACTAATCAACCATTTTTAATGCTTTCTTATTTATAGGTCATCCTCCATGTGCATGCAACATATCAGGTTCTACTAACCTCACTATTCTTTCAAGTTTTACATCTTTTTTATAAAGAAAATAAACCAAAATTTTATTGAAACACTACATATGTTATCTATGTTAGTGTAGTTTAGTTTTATCATACATATATAATTTACTTATTATCTTTGAGTGTTAATAAATTCTTATTGGATTTATGTCTATCACACATATCCAAATTTACTATTATATACCCATTAGGGGAATATACATAGATACATATATTCATCATGGATACATTTACCCTTTGGGGGCATTTTGTTTCTATGCTATATTCACTTTCTACATTAAAAGAGAGAAATAAGAAACTAAGAAGAATGGTATGAGGCTTGTATGTACCTGGATGAAGTCGTGCGCACCAAAATCAGACGATAGCAGGAACTCCTCTTTGGTTTTAGAGGATGACACCTGAAAGAAAAAGAGACTAAAACATGAAAAATGTTAGATGAGGAGATGGTGGGCTGTAAAGCAAAAGCTTGATCCCTAAAGAACGAAGACTTCCTTGAGGGATATTAACCCACTGATTAAAAATAGGATATCTGACAAAAATAGAAATAATGAAAGACAAAATGAAAGAAATAAGAGACAAAAAGCAAAATGCATACCTGATGTGTAGCAAACTACTTTGCACAGTCACCAGCATCGGTCTCTGTGTTGGCGTCAGTCAATTAATGTCACCGATGTTGGTTAGGATGCCGACGTCGATAGGGGTAATGACCGGCGTCGGTCGGGGTAGTAGTTCTTGGAAGGGGTTTGGTCAGGTCTGGACAGGTTTCAAGACTATAGAATGGTCTAAAGTTTCATCTGAGGGTTAGGGAGCCTGTTTGGGAGTCAAAGTGATTGTTTGAGGGTCTGTGTAGGGATCTAGGCAGAGTTGCAGACTGTATATTCTAGAAAGGGTGGATAGAGGTGATATGGGAGGAAGTCAAGTCGGGTTTGTAGTCTGAATCTAAATCTGGGTGGTGATATCAATTAAAAACAATAACCAAAAAAACAAAATAAAACCACAAAACAAATGATTACCTGTTACTTGCTAAAGATAGAGTAGGAGACATGATTGTTGTTGTCAGTGTATTGCAGAAGTTTGATGTAGTAGACCTCCAGCGAGATGACTAAAGCAGAATACCTATACCTGAGACAGAGAGTGAGAGAGATTTGATTACAAATTGATTGAATGAAAAGTTGGTTGATTCTCTCGCAGGTCCAATGAAAGAATGTTTTGAAATAAGGTCCGATAACCGATCGAGAAACTGATTGAGAACCAAATAATAGATAACGGATAATGGATAACAGATCTTGTGTTTAGGTCGAGAACGTAGTTTAAGGATAACTCACGCCATCAGAACCACCGACGTTGCCTGAGAAGTGACCGACATTGGTGACATTGGTCGAGTAGTGACTGACGTCGGTAGATTCAGAATGGGGACAGAGGCTAATTTTAGCCTTTTTCTCATTCTTACATGCCACTAGGGTTAAGGCTTGTGGGAAAATGGTCGAGAGGGGTTAAATAGGCATGGGAGAATAAAATGGGGGTTAAGGGGAGGATGACAAGGGTTAGACATAATTTTTATGTCTACATTTGCCCCTTTTTGTCTTGTTGGTTGTTCTAGATGAATTGCAAGACAAAAATAGGAGTTGGTTGCCCTAGGTGTGGGATAAGGTCAATTTCATCTTGTTGGTTGTTCAAGTGAACTGCAAGACAAAATAAGGAAGAGGATTGCACTGGATGAGATGAGGTATCCCCCCTCAAAGCAAGAGTCAAGGGAAGGGAACCAAGAATCGGGTGCTAATTTGATAAAGAGTGGATGAAAAATGGTGAGGGTGAACGCTATAATAGTTATAATTGCGTGCATACCACTTCACGAGATGGTCAGGTCAAATTATCGTAGGTCAAGGGTTAAGGAGTGCCAAAATTGAATTAATCGGGCCCTAGCATGTGGTCATAGCTGATCGGGTTATTCAATCTAAGCTAAAGCTCCAATGGTCATCATGTTCCAGGTATCCCAGGCTCAGGAAGTGCTCTTAGAAACATGAAAAAGTCACAAGTAGTAGGGATCAACCAGCTTGCGATCCTATACTTGTGAGGGTCAAAAATATGGGCTACGCACAATTTTGTTAACCAGTCGTGAGGTAGCATACATGCAAAAACAACCAAGGAAAAGTTTGTCTTGGAAGTGGTCAAGGTTTGCAGAGATAGTTGTGATCTCCAAGGTCGATGGTTGGGACAGATGAAAGAATGTGGTTGAGCTAACCTCAGAATATTGAGTGCTGCCTACATAGCCCTTGTGTGAAGGGCCTCAGGCCAATGTAGTTCTCCCTAAATGGGAGGAAGGGTTAAAGGTAATGGATTGGTCTTAGTCGAGGGCAAGTCATGGTCAAAAGGAAGAAATAAGGTTTGTCCATCAGAGAGACAAACAAATGAGGGTGGTTGAGCTAACCCCAGAAGACATCGTGTCATCTGAGTGCTGCCTACATAGCCCAAATTGGAAGGGGCCTCAGACTAATGTAGTTTAGGCTAAGAGACAAAATGGTCGAGGATGGGTGTGGTCATCTGTCGAAATGATGAGAAAGAAGATGTTACAGCCTTTTCCATATTGTGTGATGGTGTATTTAGTAACATTGGTCGAGGGGTCTTTCATTCCTAGAAATTTTCCATAGGCGTGATGGATGTATGCTAAAAATGAATTGAGGTCTATTTATGCTTCAACAAGTATTGGTTTATGCTTAACATAAATGGAGGCTGGTTGATAGCTTCCATGTGTATTGGTGTCCATAGAAACTATATGAAATGGACTATGATGATGTTGGTGGTCTAAAAATGGTGAGGTTGGTTTGGTTTGAGAAAAATAATTTGGTTGAATGTGACCAAAGTGCAAAAGAAGTGAAAGGCATATTTGCCCGTTCATTGACAAGGACCAAAATAAAAGCATAGATAGGGGTTGTGAGAACAAAGAGCCCTATTCATGCATGACGTCATTGACCATAGGTTGTGCTAGAGAAGTAATCGAATCACTTTGACATTAAAGTGAGCTCAAAGTCCTTTGAGTAGGTGATAGGAGGAGGATAGGGTAACCCATTTTTAGAGCAGAGATAACTTTGCCCCTTTTTATAGGAGACCTTGAGACAACTACAAGCCAAGTCCATGATTTGATTTTTGTTTTTTTTGTTTTTTTTTTGGTGCAAACTGATCAATGCAGGAAGTCTGCATAGAGATGTCATTTGCTTGGTGGTCATTTGTAAAGCTGATCAATGTGGGAAGCTTCTAAGAAAGATTGTTGTTTGTAGCAAGAGTTAGTCATAGCCATCCTTTAAGGGGGTGGTCTATATTTTTACTTTATATATAAGGGCTTTGAATAGCTATCCTTCGAGGGAGCAATCTATTAACTACAGCAATGATAGTACAACCGTCCTTTGAGGGAGCAATCTACCTTTTGAGTTGAGTTGGTGACCTTGGATATTTTGACATCTTGATTTGTTTTGATAGAAATGTGAGTCATGGATAAGACTATAGAAGGTCAAGGGCTCCCTTTTATTAGGACAAAGCATCCATACTATATAAAAGGGTTATATAGGATCTGTTAAGAGGAGTAAGGTTGAAAGGAATGAGGACTAAGAGGATGGGGATTGCTCAAGAGACGAGCTCAAGGTAAATGTCAATTGGATGAGTACTCGACTAATAGTAGAATGGTCACAGATGCAATGCATTAAGAGGCTCAGGTTCTAACCATCCATCGAGAGAAGACAAATGATACATCCCTAATCCATACTTGTGCATGATGATGAAAGGTCCAAGCTAATTAGGGGCAAACTTACCTCATTTAATTCACTCCATATTGGTCACATGCTGATTCTCTTTGAGGATGAGATCTCTGATGTTGAAATCTCATTCTCACAGATTTTTGTCATAGGCTCGCTTGATGTGATGTTGATAGACATGGAGATGGTTGAGGGCAGCAAGATGGCGCTCGTCAAGTAACTCAAGTTGAGCTAAGCGATCTTGAAAAAATTCATCATTAGAAAGAATGTCATGCAGAGAGATGCGTAGAGATGGGATCTGTACTTTGAGAGGTAGGACAACCTCTATTCTGTACATGAGAGAGAAAGTGGTAGCACCCGTGGAGGTTTAGATGCTAGTGCGGTAAGCCCACAAAGTGAAGGGAATGTGAATATGCCAATCCCTTCTAGTGTTGTTGACCACCTTCATGAGAATTTTAGTCAATATTTTGTTGGAAGCCTCGGCCTGCCCATTTGCTTGTGGGTAGTAAAGTGAAGAGAAACTGAGTTTGATGCCAAATGAGTCACAGAGTTTTTGGACGGTCTTGTTTTTGAAGGACTTGCCATTGTCGGTGATGATTTTGTGAGGGACACCAAAATGATAGATGATGTGGGTGTTGATGAAGTCAACAATCTTGTCGGCTTTTGTGGAGATGAGTGGGATGGCTTCCACCCACTTGGTGAAATACTCGATGGCGGTGATGATAGATTGATGACGAAGAGATGAATGAGGGTTAATTTCACCGATGATATCTAAGCCCCACTGAGAAAAAGGCTAGAAATCTTGAGCGACTTGTAAGGTGTGACTAGGAAGATGAAGCAAGTTAGAGTGATGCTAACACTTGATGCAATGTCAAACATAGTCACTACAGTCTTGATAAAGGGTGGGCCAATAATAGGCCAGACGAAGGATGTGCTTGGAAACTGAGTTCCCACTGAAGTGTCCACCACAAATTCCATCGTGGACTTGTTCAATGGCATGAGAGGCTTCAGTGGAAGTTAGACAATGAAGAAGGAGGCCGTCAAAGCCTCGCTTATAGAGAATACCCCTTAGCATGGTATAGCGAGTTGTGCATTTGATGAAAGCCTATCATGCATTGCTAGAGAGATCAGGAGGGATGATAGAATGAGATAAGTAGTCCACAAGTTTTTTATACCAAACATCCTATGGATTAGAGTCTATGGTGTTGACATTGTTAGAAGAAAGGTATGAAGGTAATGGCAGAGGATGCACAATGACAAAAATTCTAGATGACGATGATGAAGATAGAATATGCGAGGCGAGAGAAGCCATGGTGTCAGCAAACTTGTTCATGGATCGAGGAATAGTCTGCAAGAGGTAATGGTCAAAAGAGGCTAGAAGAGTGTCGACATGGTTTTTATACCTTTGCAAAATTTCATTTTTATAGAGGTATGAACCGTTGACCTGATTGATGACAAGCTGTGAGTCACTGAAGATGTTGATGGACTTGATGCTGAGAGAAAGGGCAGTCTGAAGTCCCAAAATTAAGGCCTCATATTTAGCCATATTATTGGTACAATTAAAGTTGAGCTTGAAAGACAGGGGCATGGGCTCACCGTTGAGTGGGATGAGAATGACTCCTGCACCCCCACCAAGTTGACATTTGGAGCCATCGAAGAACATGGTCATTTGGTAGACAGTGTCATCAGTGGAAAGCATGGTGATAGACTCATCAGGGAACTCGCACTGCGAAGGTTGATTGTCAGGAAGAGGGGCATCTACCAGTTGATTAGTGATGGTTTACCCCTTGATGGATTTCTGCTGGATGAATTTGAGGTCGAACTCAGCAAGCAGCATGAGCCACTGAGCCATACGTTGATGTTGATATGGCTTGGAGTGCATAAACTTAAGAGGGTTGGTGTGAGTGATGACAAAAGTTTTATGATTAAGAAGATAGTGGCAGAGCTTGGTAGCGACAAAGACTAACGCCAAATAGAGTTTCTTGGTATGAGTATATCGAGTTTCATAGTCAACCAGTGTTCAGTTGATATAGTAAACTGCTTACTCATGGTGATGATCGTCTCGGTGTGCGATCATGTCACCTAATGAATGGTTGGTGATAGAGATGTAAAGGTAGAAGGGTTGGTCATATTTAGGTGGAATGAGAACTGGTGGAGAGACCAGATAGCATTTGAGGGCTTCAAAAGCCTCTTGATAGTCCTTATCCCATTTAAAGGAGACATCCTTCTTAAGGAGATGATGAAAAGGTTGGCAGCAATCAAAAAGTTGTGAAATGAAACGATGAATGGACTGGAGCTTCCCTTGCAGACTGTGAAGTTGCTTGAGATTGGTCAGAGGTGGCATCTCGAGAATAGTGCGGATCTTGGTGGGATCTATCTCGATGCCATGAAAAGAAATGATAAAGCCTAAGAGCTTGCTGGAGAGGACCCCAAAGAGAAATTTCTTGGGGTTAAGACAGACATTATATTGAAGAAGGTGAGAGAAGATGATTTTGAGAATGGTCAAATGGTCATGGCGAAGCTTGGACTTGCTGAGCAAGTCATCCACATAGTCTTCCATGATTTTGTGGAGGAGATCATGGAAAATGTAAGTCATGGCATGCTGATATGTGGCACTTGCATTCTTCAAGCCAAAAGGCATGACCTGATAGCAGAAAGTCCCCCATGGGGAGATAAAGGTAGTCTTGTGTTTATATTTTAGTGTAATCAAGATTTGATTGTATCCTGAAAATCCATCCATGAGAGATAACATCTCATGGCTGGCCATAAGGTCAATGTTGGGAAGAAGAAATTCATCTTTGAGATAGGCTAGGTTAAGTTCATGATAGTCTGTGCAGATCTAGATCCCCCCAGTCACTTTGGTGATAGGGACAATGTTAGAGACCCACTACGGGTAATCGATGGGCTGGATGAAAGAGACAGAAAGGAGGCATTGAAGCTCCTCTTTGACAAGGAGTGCCATGTGAGGATGCATCTTTTGAAGCTTTTGCCTAACAGGTTTAGCCTCTAGTTTGTTGATGATGTTATGGGTAGCGATGGTGGGGTCAATGCCAGGCATGTCACAGTAGGTCCAGGCAAAGGCCTTGCTATGGTTTGAGAGGAACTAGGTGTAGTCTAGTTGCCCCTGAGTGTCTAAAGATTGACCAATCTTTAAGACGTGAGGAACATCAGAAGAAGGGAGGTTGATGTCAATGGTTGATTCATTTAACATAACCTGGGTCTCAGAAGGGAGAGAGCGCTAGATGAAAGAGTCAAAGGTGCCCATGTAGGAAAGAATGGCATCATCGTCAATGTAGTGGACAATGTGAATAGTCACCGACTCATCTTCTATCATGCTAGGATAAATGAGAGGGAGAGACTTGGACACCCCATTTAGCTGATAGGTCAGGGGTTCCAGGTGGATGGTGTTTATGCAAAAAAAACTAGGAGGGATAGAAACCATCAACTCCATAGGTGAAGAGAGAAGAATGGGAGAGCTATGAAGAGGTTGATCAATGGTGGGTTCAGGACAAAGGTCTATAGGGGCCTGAGTGGGGTCATGGTATCCCAAGCCATACCATTTATTGGCATCCTCATCATTTAGTGGTTTGATGGGCTGATGGGAGCCTTGCTCATAACATCCAAAGCCAAAACCCTTCCATGCACACCTGTAAAGGTAGGTGTGTGCAAAGGCAGGGTTGCCAAGAAATGAGAAGTCTGATGTGAATGGTTACGGTGAAGAAAGAGGATTGCCATCAGTAGGAGCTTGATTGAGCCCCCCATAGACAAGATTGGTTCGGAAGTGAGGACCATAAGGCATGACCATCCTGATTTGGTGATCATAACTGGGGTTGTGGTGAAGGAATCCATACTCTTGCAGAGTTTAGAACATGTCTAAGGCTAGCAAGTGATATTCCCCAAGTGAAAGTCATTGGAAGATGTCTTCCATGGGGTCTTTGATTACCACTTGAAGAGGAGGGGTGAGGTCGACCATCAATTGCGAATTGGTCGAAGCTTTCATGGATGGAGGTGGAACCGAGGTTGATGGCTTGATAGGAATAAGAATGGCGTTTAGTCGATAGGTTGTGTTACAAGTTTTGAAAGGTGATGGGTCAATGGGAATAGTGTGGACTTGCCTGTCATGTTCAAATTTCACACAACAGTGCAGGGTAGAGGGAACACAAGCCATGGTGCATATCCAAGGTTGGCCCAGTAAGATGTTATATTGAAATTCTCCTTTGATGATATAGAAGAGCTCTGGGACTGTGCGTAGACCAACACAAATGTGAAGGATGACTGTGCCAATGGTTGTGGCAGTGGTGTCATTGAAGGATTGCAAGATTGTGTTAGTTTTGGATACGCAATTCTTGGGGAGGGCCAATTGATCAAAGGCATGGGTGGAGATAATATGATGTTGGTGCCTCCATCAATCATAACGTGCTTAATACATGTCTGATCAACATAGGTAGTGATGAAGAGGGCAGCATCCTGATCTTTTGTGTTAGATGTAGGAATCTCAAAATCACTAAAAGTGATGGAGGTGATAGGGGATAAAGAGTGGACCAAGGCATGGAGTGGTTGGGGGTCTTTGGGTTGGACCTCTGCTACTTGCAAGGCTTGGATGAGGGCTTGATGATGCTGAGGTGAGGTTTGGATGAGGTCATAAAGGGACATATTCACGAGTGTCTGGTGAAGTTGTTTTAACATAGAGTCATGAATCACCCCTGAAGAGGAAGAGGAAGAGGGTTGAGGCATGCCAAGGATAGAAATCTTAGGCTTGGGCGGTTGAGGTGGTTGGACAAAAAGATAGGTCCAAGGAATGGCAGCTTTTTCTTTCACCTTGTCCTTTTGTGACCTAGTGGTATGTGAATGGCATTGATTTTAAAGATAGGGGTGAAGGAGATGAAGGGATCATGGCCTGTTGATGAGATGTTGATGTGGTTGAAGAGGTTGGAGGAATATGAGAAGGTGTTGGGAGTTGGGTAACGGTGTCCTCAAGAAGAAGAATGTCCTTCTCCATGTAGCGGTGAATGATGGCCTTGAGGGCACAACAAGTCTCGGTATCATGTCTTGGCGTACAATGATATAAACAAATCTTTGTATCATCGAACTAGGAGGGCTTAGACCTGAGAGGTTGGAAGGGCCCGATGGGTGGAAGGGTTATGCTGGAAGTCTGCAAAAGTCGATGCAATATCAAAGAGTATGAGCCCATTAAAGGGTCCGTGCTTGTCGATGTGTGCGATGCTGGTGACTTTTGCTTGGGTGGAGTTGGAGGAGGCTTCCATACCACCTTTTAGGTTGATGATGTAGTGACAGGTGGAGATGGTACTTTCTTCGTGAGAGGTACCACCCTTTTGGGAGAGGGTAGGCTAGTGGTAGGTAAAGGAAGTAGAGGATGCAACTAGTTTTGATTAGAGGTTGGAAGGGGGAGGACTTTGATCAAGGTCAAAGGATGAGGGCCCAAAATAGAGGGCAATAGTGATGGGGGAGGAGGAGTTCACCTCTGTGGTTTAGTATTCTTCTTGGATTTGATTTGAAGACTACTATCGGTTGAGGTCTGGTCTAAGTCCACCTTCACTTACAGATGAGTGAGGTTGGAGACAGGGTGAATGCCGAGTGACTTAATTGGTTTAGATGAGGTAGATGAGGGTTTCGGTCCTGATGCAGTTGGTTGAGGTGTAGACGGTCTAGAAGTGGAAGTCTGGTTTTTGTTGAAAGTCTTGGGAAATTCTACCATGGTAGGATTAGCAGCATGAGATGAGAGGGCACGGGCATGTTGAAGAGCTGTGAGATGCTCCCACAATACCTGATGCTCCACTTTCCTTGAAGGGATAAATTTGAGTTTCTCCACTAATTGGAAAAATGGCTGAGAAGATGTTGGATGAGGTTTGGATCCTTGAGAGGATGTGGATGGTTGTGGGGTTGAATATGAGACTGGTGTAGCGATCTTAGACCCAAGGCATGATGAAGTCGTGACAAGTTCATCTTTGGTTGGAGACAGAGGAGAGACAGGTTCTTCCCTGGGTGGAGAAGAAATTGGAGAATGAGGCTCCTCAAGAGGGTAAAGGGCAGGAATGATTGTGCCCTCCACTTGCGGTTGAGGAGTACGAACGGTCGGGTCCTCCATAGGTAGCAAGAAGGAGGATGGTGAGACCGATGGAGCTGGTATGGTTGAGGCATCCTCCAATATAAGAGAAGTTGATGGAGAACTAACCAGAGAGGGAGGTTCATCCACATGCGATGGACTGAGGGGTGGACTAACTTCTTGAGTTTTTGAAAGAGTCTGGTTAGGGATGAAGGGCGAGACTGTATTGACTGTTCGTATATTATGTTCATGAATGTTGTCAGTCATGGTCTAGACATTGTTTTGGGTTGGCGGATGATTGGGGAATGGTTTATTAAAGATGTCGATGCCCTGATTGGATGGCGCATTGGGATTGTCAAGGACAAGGTCACCCTTTTCTAGCATGTCTTGGATGATGTATTTAAGGGTCTTACAGTTGCCTGTGTCATGGCCTTTAACACGGTGGTAGTTACAGAAGTCGTTTTCCCTATACCACACAGGGATGGCACGTGAGGGATCAAATTGTGGAGGTGGTCAGATTTGGGGGAGATTGAGAACCCCCTATTTGACAAGTTTTTCTAGCACAGACACATATGATTCTCCAAGTGGAGTATACTGTCGTTGTATGTATCTCTGCTAGAATTGATAGGTGATGCTTTGGGATGTGGATGGCTCAGGCTGGTTGGTTGAAGGTGAAGAGGATGAAGGTCTAATGACCACAATGTTTGTTGAAGCTTTAGACCTAGGGTTAGATGAAGAAGGCTTAGAATAAGAGTCATTAGTCTTGGAGTTGGGATTCTTACTCTGCAACTTGACTTTGTTCTCCTCGATGGCACGTAATTCAAGTTTGCAAGCCATCGTGAAGGCTTCATCAAAGGTGTGGAAGGTTTGAACCCGCAAGGTAGAAGAAATATGCTTGGCATAGGCTTGGGAGAAAATTTCAATAAGTTCAGGTTGGGGTAAGGAAAATGAGAGTTGATTGATAAGGCTTCTCCAGCGAGCAATGAAGTCAGCTATGGATTCATCCTCAAACTGCTGGATAGAATAGAGGTATGTGATTGAGACCTTTTTGGTGATGTTGATAGAGAAATGGTCGAGGAAGAGTTGGGCCAGCTGAGTGAATGTGAAGAGAGAATTGCTGGCAAGGGAGCTATACCAGTCAAGAGTAGCGCCAGAGAGGGACATAGGAAACGTGCATAAAAGTAATGCATCGTCATGGGCAATGAGATAACAGGCATGTTTGAATGCCCATAGGTGTTGTTGCGGGTCTTCCTTACTCTGGAAATGAGAGAATTTAGGAGGTTCCCACTGGTTGGGGTATGGTCAGATCAGGACAGAAGGATGGATGGGTTCGTTGCAAATTTGCTCGTATGAGAGGGCATTGCGTGAACCAAAAATAGAGGTCTCGAGATTGGACATTTTGTCCATCAGCATTTTGATGGTGTCTATTGATGGATTGGTAGGTGGAGTGCCCCCTAGATTATAAGGTGCTTGGAAGATATTGAGAGGGCATATGACGTGGTTGGTTGCATTTGTGTAGATGCAACATATGGATAGCTAGTTATCAGGGCAGAAGTTGAAGCCAAGGGCACTTGTGTTATGGGGCTAGTAGGCACAAGTTGGATAGGGGCCATCAAAGATGGTTGAGGAGTGGCCACACTTGTTGAAGGGTAGATAGTTATTCTTGTGTTGATAGGTGCAAGAGTAGGGGGGATAGAGACCACTAGGTTTTGCAAAGGTGTAGGATTTGGTTGAGTAGTTTGAGGTTGAGGGGGTACTGGAACCCCCATGGAGGTAGGTCTAGAAGGAGAGGCTAAATTTTGAAGATAGGACATGGTTGGGTTATTAGTCATGGTGTTGGCTTGATTCTCTATAGGTTGAATAGTAGATGTTGTTGATGTGATCATGGTCTCGACTAAAGAAGTCAGCATCCCATAGATTGGGTTGCCTAAGGAGTCTCGCATTCAACTTCATGAAAGATAATGTTGAAGGGCTCTACCATTGAGGTCCAAGTATATTTCAAAATCTTGGTCCCCTTCAGGGACAATGGGAGACAGGATTGGGGTCGGTCGAGTAGGAGTTCTTTCAGTCTTCGAGTGGAACTCCATTATATGACTGGTTATGGATGGGGAAGATGGAAGAGGTTGACACCTTGCATGGTCGACAAGAGCCTTGGTTTGACTACGAGTTAGAACCATTTAAGGCAAGAAAGAACGTCCTCACAAGCTCAAATAAGCAGATAAGAACAGAAAATATGAAGAACACAAGCAGACCCTAAACGTTAAATCCCTAGGAATAAATTATTAGGATCTTGGTGGCTTATGCCTTAGAATGTGTGAGGAAGATTGGCTTTTGAGATAGGTCCTAGAAGAAGTATTCTAAGGCTAGTTTCAAGTTTTTTTAGGTGCTCAAAAGTCTGGGTTAGGTTTCGTACTTGGCCTGGTGCTAAGGAGCAGGCTCCCCTCACTTCACGAGTCCAGTGATAACCTGGGCCCACTTAGCCAAAATATACTTCCCCTAGAGATTATCCTCTGCCAGAGAATAGAGTGGGCTTTCCCCTTGGTGATGAAATCCAAGTAGGATCACTGGGACAGGTAAGGTATCCACTGGGGGATGAAATCCCAGTCGGGCCTTGTCTCAGGTGAGTTTTGATGTTTGATTTGTGCAAGTGGTTTGGTTGTGTAACATAAAGTGGACTACGATTAATTCAATATGCGGTTATTAATTACTAGGTGTGGACTAAGAAATGCAAACAAGAAGAAATGATATGCAATGTGTTTTAAGCCCAAGTCAAAATGTGAGTTTGAATGAAAACAAGTTGAGAAAGGGTTGAAGAATATGACTTTTGACTAGTTTGAAATGCAAGAAAGGAAAGAAAAGTTCTTTTTAATCCCACTTATGATGTTGTTTAGAAGAGGAGAAAAAGGTTAAAAGGGAGAAACCTAATGCACCTATATGAACAAAAATAAAAGAACCCAAGGAAGACCCTAAGGTCCCACTGGGCGTGCCAAAATGTTTCTATGCTATATTCGCTTTCTACATTCAAAGAGAGAAATAAGAAAATAAGAAGAATGGTCTGAGGCTTGTATGTACCTGGATGAAGTCGTGCTCACCAAAATTAGATGATAGCAGGAACTCCTCTTTGGTTGTGGAGGATGACACCTGAAAGAAAAAGAGACTAAAACACAAAAAATATTAGATGAAGAGATGGTGGGCTGTCAAAAATAGAAATAATGAAAGATAGAATAAAAGAAATAAGAGACAAAAAGCAAAATGTGTAGCAAACTACTTTGCACAGTTGCCAGCATCAGTCTCTGTGTCAGCGTCGGTCAAGTAATGTCACCGACGTCAGTTAGGATGCCGACGTCGGTAGGGGTAATGACTGGTGTCGGTCGGGGTAGTAGTTCTTGGACGGGGTTTGGTCAGGTCTGGACAAGTTTCAGGACTGCAAAATGGTCTGAAGTTTTGTCTGAGGGTTAGGGAGCCTGTTTGGGAGTCAAAGGGATTGTTTGAGGGTCTACGTAGGGATCTAGGCAAAGTTACAAACTGTATATTCTGGAAAGGGTGGATAGAGGTGATATGGGAGGAAGTCAAGTTAGGTCTGTAGTCTGAATCTAAAAATAGATTATTAAGATCGTGTGGCTTATGCCTTAGAGTGATGTTTGGGGAGGCTGGTCGTTAGAAGGGTCCTAGAAGAGGTAGTCTATGGATGGTTTCAGGTTTATTTAGGTGCTCAAGAGTCTGGGTTAGGTTCCATACATGGCCTGGTGCTAAGGAGCAAGCTCCCCTCACTTCACGAGTCCAGTGGTAAGTTGGTCTCGCTTAGCCAAAATATACTTTCCCTAGAGATTAGACTCTACCAGAGAATAAAGTGGGCTTTCCCCTTGGTGATGAAATCCAAGTAGGATCGTCGGGACGGGTAAGGTATCCGCTGGGGGATGAAATCCCAATCGGGCCTTGTCTCAGGTAAGTTTGATGTTTGATTTAGTGTAAGTGGTTCGGTTGTGTAACATCAAGTGGAATATGATTAATTCATGATGCGATTAGTTAATTACTAGGTGTGGACTAAGAAATGCAAGCAAGCAGAAATGAAATTGCAATGTGTTTTAAGCCCCAAGTCGAAATGTTAAGTTCGGATGAAAACAAGTTGAGAAAGGGTTGAAGAAAATGACTTTTGACTAGTTTGAAATGTAAGAAAAGAAAGAAAGGTTCTTTTTATTCCTACTTATGATGTTGTTTAGAAGAGAAAAAAGAGGTGAAAAGGGAGAAACCTAATGCACCTATATGAACAGAAATAAAAGGAACCCAAGGAAGACCCTAAGGTCCCATCGGGTGTGCCAGAATGTTTCTATGCTATATTTGCTTTTCACATTCAAGAAAGGGAAATGAGAAACTAAGAAAATGGATGAGGGTTTGTACGTACCCAAATTGTAGATGTGTACACCAGAATTCAAACATTGTGAGAAATCCTCTTTGGTTGTGGAGGATGACAACTGAAAGAGAAAACACTAAGACACGAAAAATGTTAGATGACAAAAGGGTGGACTGCCAAGCAAGAGCTTGGTCCTAGAAGCGCAAAGGGTCCTTGGAGGATGACAGTCGACTGTTAAAAATAGAATGCTGATCAAAAACAAAAAGTGATAAATGATGAAAAATAGAAAGAAATAATTGAAATTAAAAGCATACCTATTTATCAGCAATCTGCTTTGCACAGTCGTTGATGTCAGTGATATTGTCGGCATCGGTCAGGGAAGGTCACTGACGTCAGCTAGTATGCCGACGTTGGTAGGGGAAATGGATGAGGTAAGCTGGGGAAATAGTCAAGGATGAGTTATAGGTCTGGTCTTGGTCTGCAAAATGGATTGAGGCTTCGTCTGAGGGTTTGTGCAGAATTGGTTGGGCAGAGGGGACTATCGGGAAAGTGACTGGGTAGAACTAGAAGTACAAAGGGGGATGAATGAGAGGTAGGGGTCTGAGAAGGCCTTTCAACCTCTCAGGGGAAGGATAGGGAAGGTCTAGGTAGTAGTAAGCTAAATAGATAAATGTAGATAAGAAATGAAATGGAAAACAACACTGTGCTTACCTCTTCCCTATTGTTTGAAGAATGGAGAAACTTGTTGTCAGAGCTGTTGAAGAACCTACAAATGGAGCTATTGTTTGGAGTTGCTATGCAAGGTACCTATAGTTGTTGGGGTTGTTGTGTGAGAGGGAGAGGGAGAATACGAATGCAAAAGCGTCAAGAGAGTTCTATTCGCCAGGGGGGAGAATGGTTGCAAAGAATGGTGTTAAAGGCTGCTGACACTGGCAGAACTGTCAACGTCTGTAGCCAAAGAATGGGGACAGAGGCTAAAATTAGCCTCTGTCTATTCTTACATGCTGCCTGGTCAAGGGGCCATGGGAAAACGGTCGAGGAAGGCATAAATGGATGCGGGAGGAAAGATAAAGGGGAGATTTGGGCAATAAAGGCTAGGAGAGAGGTGGAGGCATCCAAGGAGGGGATCCAAGGTGGTATGGGTGAGGTGGAAGAGGGCCAAATATTTAATTATTTTAATTTGATAAATGGAGGGGGCTAGGACAAGGGTTAGGACATGGGCCAAGGGGGGCCAAGGGTGAAAGATGACCTAATGGGTAGACATGATTTTAGTGTCTACATTTGCCCGTTTTTGTCTTGTTGGTTGTTCTTGACGAACTGCAAGACAAAAATAGGAGTTGGTTGCCCCAGGTATGGGATGAGGTGTTCCCCCCTCAAAGTGAGAGTCAAGGGAAGGGACCCTAAAATTGAGTGTCGATTTGACAGAGAGATGGATAGAGAGAGGGTGAGTGTGAATGCTGTAATAGTCATGATTGCGCATATACCAATTCATGGGATGGTCAGGTCAAATTATCACAGGTCGAGGGTCAAGGAGTGCCAAAATTGAAATAATTGGGCCCTAACATTTGGTATTAGCTGATTGAGTTATTCAATCTAAGATGAAGCTCCAATGGTCGTCGTGTTTCAGGTATCTCAAGCTCAGGAAGTGCTCTTGGGAACATGAAAATGCCACAAGTAGTGGGGATCAACTGGCTTGCGATCCTATACTTGTGAAGGTCATAAATAGGGGCTGCACACAATTTTGCTAACCAGTCATGAGGTAGCATACATGCAAAAACAACCAAGGCAAAGTCATCTTGGAAGTGGTTGCGGTCAGAGGAGATGGTCATGATGCTATGTTTGTGATTATGATGACTAATGTGATGATGAATGTGATGTTTAATGAAATGGTTATATGATGATGATTAATGATATTGATGTTCATATTTGATGTGAATGGTTATGATTTTTAGATTAAATGGTGATGTTTAATGACTATGGATGGACATGATGAAAATGATTATGCTAATGATTATGAAAATATGTGACTAACTGTGATATGATTGACAGGTCATGAGAGAATGAGATGGAAGAAAGTGATGAAGAGGATGGCCGAGCTAACCCTAGGAGACCCCATGTCAACTAAGTGCTACTTACATAGCCCTTGTCCTAAGGGTCTCAGGCCAATGTAGTTCTCCCAAAGAGGGAGGAAGAGGGTCGAAGTGATTGATTGGTTATGGTCAAGGTCAAGTCATGGGTCGAAGAGGATAAGGTTTATCCATCAGATAGATGAACAAATGAGGGTGGTCAAGCTAACCCTAGAAGATAGTCGTGTCATTTGAGTGCTGCCTACATAGACCCAGTCTTAGGGCCTCAGACCAATGTAGTTCAGACGAAGGGTCTGAGTGGTTGATGATGGGTTGGTTTGGTCATGGTAAAGGTCATGGTCAAAGAAAAGAAGGTTTGTCCACCAGAGAGATGAACAAATGAGGGTGGTTAAGCTAACCCCCAAAGATGGAATGCTGCCTACATAGCCCCAGTCTTAGGGCCTCAGACCAATATAGTTCAGATGAAGGGTCTGAGTGGTTGATGATGGGTTGGTTTGGTCATGGTAAAGGTCGTGGTCAAAGAAAAGAAGGTTTGTCCACCAAAGAGACAAACAAATGAGGGTGGTTGAGCTAACCCCAGAAGATGGTCGTGTCATCTGAGTGCTACCTACATAGCCCCAGTCTTAGGGCCTCAGACCAATGTAGTTCAGACGAAGGGTCTGAGTGGTTGGTGATGGGTTGGTTTGGTCATGGTAAAGGTCGTGGTCAAAGAAAATAAGGTTTATCCACTAGAGAGATGAACAAATGAGGGTGGTCGAGCTAACCCCAGAAGATGATCATATCATCTAAGTGCTGCCTACATAGCCTCGATCTTAGGGCCTCAGACCAATGTAGTTCAGATGAAGGGTCCGAGTGGTTAATGATGGGTTGGTTTGGTCATGGTAAAGGTCGAAGTCAAAGAAAAGAAGGTTTGTCCACCAGAGAGACGAACAAACGAGGGTGGTCGAGCTAACCCTAAAAGACAGTCATGTCATTTGAGTGCTGCCTACATAGCCCCGGTCTTAGGGCCTCAGACCAATGTAGTTTAGACTAGTCGAGAAGATTGGTCGATGATTGGTTTGGTCATGTGTCGAGATGATGAGGAGAAAAAGATGTTATAGCCCTTCCAAATGGTGTATGCTATAACATTGGTTGAGGGGTCTTTCATCCCTAGAAATTTTCCATATTCGTGATGGATGCATGCTAAAAATGAATTGAGGTCTATTTATGCTTCAGAAAGTATTGGTTTATGCTTAACATAAATTGTGTCTGGTTGATAAGTTCCATGTGTATTGGTGTCCATAGAAACTAGTGTGAATACACTATGTGAGTGGTTTGAAAAGAGTCGGGTTGAGTTGATTTAACAAATGATGTGGTTAAATGTGACCAAAGTGTAAGAAAAAGGTGAAAGGCATAATCGCCCTTTCATTGACAAGGACTAGAATGATAGCATAGATAGGGGTTGTTAGAACAAAGAGCCCCATTCATGCATTGCGTCGTTGACCATGGTTGTGTTAAAACGGTAATCAAATCACTTTGACATTAAAGTGAGCTCAAAGTCCCTTGAGCAGGTGTTATGATAGGAGGAGGATAGGGTAACCCATTTTAAGAGCAGGGATAACCTTGCCCTCTTTTATAGGAGACCCTGAGACAACTACAAGCCAAGTCCATGACCCATTTTTTTTTTTTTGGTGCAGATTGATCAATGCGGGAAGTCTACATAGAGATGTCATTTTGCTTTGTGGTCATTTCTGAAGCTGATCAATGTAGGAAGCTTCTAAGAAAGTACTGTTTGTAGCAAGATTTAATCATAGCCATCCTTCGAGGAAGTGGTCTATATTTTTGCTTTATATAAGTTTGAATAGCTGTCCTTCGAGGGAGTAGTCTATTAGCTACAACAATGATAGTACAGTTGTCCTTCAAGGGAGCAGTCTACTTTTTGATTTGATTTGGTGACCTTGGATATGTTTTGACATCTCAATTTTTTTTTGATAGAATTTGGAGTCATGGACAAGACTATAGAAGTTCAAGGGCTCCCTTTTATTAGGACAAAGCATCCATGCATCATAAAAGGGTTATAGAGGATTTGTTTAGGGGAATAGGGTTGAAAGGAATGAGGATTAGGAGGATGGGGATTGCTCAAGGGACAAGCTCAAGCTAAATGTCAAGTGGACGAGTACTTGACTAACAGTAGAATGGTCATAGATGCAAGGCATTAAGAGGCTCAAGTTCTGGCCGTCCATTGAGAGAAGACAGATGATAAGTCCCTGACCCATACTTGTGCGTGATGATGAAAGGTCTAAGCCAATTAGGGGAAAATTTGTCTCATTTACTTCGCTCCATATTGGTGACATGCTGAAGATGATCAAGAAGTTGGTTGATGTTGGACACGAAGTTGATTGATATGTTGTCAGATTGTTTGACTGGTTGATGTTTGGTCATTGTTTGGTTGAACATCTGGTCGAGTCTTGGTTGATTGATACTTGGTCAAGACTTGGTCAATGTCTGGTCGATGTCTAGTTTGATGATTGATTGAGGTCATGGTCGATGTGTGATTGATGTTTGGTCAAGGTCATGATAGGCAGTATAAAGTCAAACTCCCCTAGCCATTTGGTGGTAGGAAGAATGTTTAACACCCAGTGTGGATGATTAATGGGTTAGATGAATGAGATGGAGAGAAGATGAGGAAGAGAGACCTGGGTACCCCACCTGGTTGATAGGTCAAGGGTTTCCAAGTGGATGGTGCTTAGGCATTGAAAAAGTTAGGGGGGATGGAAACCACCGACTCCGTAGGTGAAGGGGGAGGAATGGGTGAGCTTGGAGGAGATTGGTCAATGGTTGGCTTGGGGAAAAGGTCTACAGAGGCCTGAGTGGGGTCATGGTATCTCAGGCTATATCATTTCTTTACATCGTCATTTTTGAGCGGCTCGATGGGCTGATGGGAGCCTTGCTCATAGCATCCAAAACCAAAACCCTTCCATGCACACCTATAAAGGTAAGTGTGTGCAAAGGTGAGGTTGCCAAGAAATGAGAAGTCTGATGTGAATGGTTGGGGTAAAGAGAGAGGGTTTCCATTAGTAGGAGCTTGATTGAGTCCCCCATAGACAAGATTGGTTCAGAGGTGAGGAGGACTGTAAGGCATGACCATCTCGATCTGATGGTCGTAACTGGGGCTGTGGTGAAGGCATCCATACTCTTGCAGAGTTTAGAACATGTCTAAGGTCAACAAGTGATATTCCCAAAGTGAAATTCATTGGAAGATGTCTTCCATGGGGTCTTTGGTCATCGCTTGAAGAGGAGGGGTGAGGGCGACCGCCGGTTGTGAACTAGTTGAAGCTTCCGCGGATGGAGGCGGTGCCGGGGTTGATGGCTTGATAGGAATGAGGATGTCATTTGGATGGTAGGTGGTGTTAAAAGTTTTGAAGGGTGAAGGGTGAGTGGGAATGGTATGGACTTGCCCGTCATGCTCAAATTTCACACAATGGTGCAGGGTGGAGGGGACACAAGCCATGGCACAGATCCATGGTCGACCCAACAACATGTTGTATTGAAACTCTCCTTCGATGATATAGAAGAGCTTTGGGACTGTGTGTGGACCAATGTAAATGTGAAGAACAACTGTGCCAATGGTCGTGGCAATGGTGTCATTGAAGGAGTGCAAGATTGCATCAGTTTTGGAGACACAGTTCTTGGGAAGAGCAAACTGATCAAAGGCATGGGTGGAGATAATGTTGATGCTGGCACCTCTGTCAATCATAATGCATTTAATGCGTTTCTGATAAACATAGGTAGTGATGAAGAGGGCGGCATCATGATCTTTCGTGTTGGATGTGGGAATGTCAGAGTTGTTGAATGTGATGGAGGCAACAGGAGATAAAGAGTGGACGAGGGCAGTGAGTGGTTGGGGGTCCTTGGGTTGGACCTCTGCTATTTGCAAGGCTCGGATGAGGGCTTGATGATGCTAAGGTGAGGTTTGGATGAGGTCATAAAGGGACATCTTCATAGGTGTCTGGTGAAGCTGTTTCAACATGGAGTCATGAATTGGCCTGGAAGAGGAAGAAGAAGAAGGCTGAGATGTGCCAAGGATAGAAATTTTAGGCTTAGGGGATAGAGGTGGTTTGACAAAAGGGTAGGTCCAAGGAATGGCATCTTTTTCTTTTGCCTTGTCCTTTTGTGACCTAGTGGTTATGTGGATAGCATTGATTTCAAAGATAGGAGGTGAAGAAGGGGTCATGGCCTACTAGTGAGATGTTGATGTGGTTGAAGAGGTTGGATGGGAAGGTGTCGAGGGCTGGTCAAGAGTGTCCTCAAGGAGAAGAGTGTCCTTCTCCATATAGCAGAAAATGATGGCCTTATGGGCAGAGCAAGTCTCAGTATCGTGTCCTAGCATATGATGGTATAAGCAAATCTGTGTCATCGAACTAGGAGGGCTTGGACCTGAGAGGTTGGAAAGGCCTGATGGGTGGAAGGGTTATGCTAGAAGTCTACAAAAGTCAGTGCAATATCAACGAGTATGAGCCCACTAAAGGGTCCATGCTAGTTAATGTGTGTGATGCTAGTGACTTTTGCTTAGGCGGAGTTGGAGGAGGTTTCTGTACCACCTTTTCGGTTGATGGTGCAGTGACAGGTGGAGACAGCACTTTCTTCATGAGAGGTACCACCATTTTAGGAGACGGTAGGCTGGAGGTAGGCAAAGGAAGCAAAGGAGGCAACCGGTTTTGATTAGAGGTCAGAGTGGGAAGGACTCTGGTCAGGGTCAAAGGATGGGGGCCCAAAATGGAAGGTAATGGTGATGGGGGAAGAGGCATTCACTTCTGTGGTCTGACAGTCTTGTTTGACTTGGTTGGAAGACTACTATTGGTCGATGTCTGGTCTAAGTTCACCTTCACTTGCAGGTGAGTGAGGGTAGAGACAGGGTGAATGCCAAGTGACTTGATAGGTTTAGATGGGGTAGATGTGGGTTTAGAAGTGGGAGTCTAGTCTTTATTGAGAGTCTTGGGAGATTTTGCCTTGGGAGGATTGGCAGCATGAGACGAGAGGGCACGAGCATGTTGAAGAGCTTTAAGATGCTCCCACAATCCCTTATGCTCCACTTTCCTTGAAGGGAGAAGTCTGATTTTCTCCACTAGTCAGGAAAATGGTTGAGAAGATGTTGGATGAGGTTTGGGTCCTTGAGAAGATGTTGATGGTTGTGGGGCCGAAGATGAGATGGGCGTAGTAGTCTCAGACCCATGGCATGATGAAGTCATGATAGATTCATCCTTGGTTAGAGACGAAGGAGAGGTAGGTTCTCCCCTGGGTGGAGAAGAAACCAGAGAATGAGGCTCCTTAAGTGGGTAAAGGGTAGGGATGATGGTGCCCTCCACTTGCAATCGAGGATTAGGAAGGGTCGGGTCCTCCATAGGCAGCAGGAAGGAGGATTGTGAGACCGGGGGTGCCAGTAAGGTTGAATCATCCTCCAAGATGAGAGAAGTTGACAGAGAACTAACCGAGGAAAGAGGTTCATCCACACGTGATGGACTGGTAGATGGACTAACCTCTTGAGGTTGGTCGGGGATGAAGGGTGAGACTGTATTGACTGTTTGAATGTTGTGTTCATGAGTGTCATCAATCAAGGTCTGGACATTGTTTTGGGTCGATGGATGATTGGGGAATGGTTGCTTGAAGATGTCGATGCCCTGATTAGGGGGTGCATTGGGATTGTCTAAGATGAGGTCACCCTTTTCAAGCATGTCTAGGATTATGTTTTAAAGGGTCTTGCAGTTTCCCATGTCATGTCCTTTAACATAGTGGTACTTGCAGAAGTCATTTTCCCTATACCACGCAGGGATGGCACGTGAGGGATCAAATTATGGAGGTGGTCGGATCTTGGAGAGATTGAGAACACCCTGTTTAACAAGTTTTTCTAGCACAGACACGTATGATTCTCTGAGAGGGGTATACTGTCATTGTATGTATCTCTGTTGGAATAGGCAGGTGGCACTTTGAGATGTGGATGGCTCAGGCTGATTGGTTGAAGGCGAAGAAGATGAAGGTCTGACGACCACAGCGTTAGCTGAAGCTTTAGACTTAGGATTGGATGATGAAGGTTTAGAAGAAGAGGAGTCATTGGTCTTAGAGTTGGGATTCTTTCTCTGCAACTTGACTTTATTCTCCTTGATGGCATGTAATTCAAGTTTGTAGGCCATCATGAAGGCTTCATCGAAGGTGTGGAAGGTCTGAACCTGTAAGGTGGAAGAAATATGTTTGGCACAGGCTTAGGAGAAAAGTTCAATAAGTTCAGGTTGGGGTAAGGAAAAGGAGAGTTGATTGATGAGGCCTCTCTAGTGAGCAACGAAGTCAGCTATGGATTTGTCCTCGAATTGGTAGATAGAATAGAGGTCTGTGATTGAGACCTTCTTGGTGATGTTGATGGAGAAGTGATCAAGAAAGAGTTGGGCCAGCTATGTGAATGTGAAGAGGGAATGGCTGGAAAGAGAGCTATACCAATCAAGTGCAGCACTAGAGAGAGACAGGAAATGTGTGTAAAAGCAATGCATCATCATGGGCAATAAGGTAATAGGCATGTCTAAATGCCCGTAAGTGCTGTTGTGGGTCTTCCTTGCTTTGAAAGTGAGAAAATTTAGGAAGTTCCCACTAGCTGGGATATGGCCTGATCAGGACAGAAGGATGAATGGGCTCATTGCAAATTTGCTCATATGAGAGAGCATTGCGTGAGCCAAAAACAGAGGTCTCTAGGCTAGACATCTTATCCATCAACATTTTGATGATATCTGTTGACGGATTGGTGGGTGGAGTGCCCCCTAGATTATAAGGTGCTTGAAAGATATTGAGAGGGGCATGTGATGTGGTTGGTTGCGTAGACGCAACATATGGGTAGCTAGTTATTGGGGCAGAAGTTGAAGCCAAGGGCACTTGTGTTATGGGGTTGGAAGGCACAAATTGGATAGGGGCCATCAAAGATGGTTGAGGAGTGGCCACATTTGTTGAAGGGTAGACAGTTACTCTTGTGTTGATAAGTGTAAGAGTAGGGGGGATAGAGACCACTAGGTTTTGGAAAGGTGTAGGATTTGGTTGAGTAGTTTAAGGTTGAGGGGGTACTGGAACCCCCATGGAGGTAGGTCTAGAAGGAGAGGCTAAATTTTGAAGGTAGGACACGGTTGGGTTATTAGTCAAGGTGTAGGCTTGATTGTATATAGGTTGAATTGTAGATGTTGTTGATGTGATCATTGTCTCGACTAAGGAAGTTGGCATCCCATAGATTGGGTTGCCTAAGGAGTCTCGCATTCGGCTATGTGCGAGATAGTGTTGCAAGGCTTTGACATTGAGGTCCAAGAATTGTGCAAAATCTTGGTCCCCTTCTGGGACAATAGGAGTCTGGGGCAGGGTTGGGTGAGTAGGAGTTCTTTTAGTCTCCGAGTGTAACTCCATTATAGGACCGGTTATGGACGGGGTAGACGGAAGCGGTTGATGCCTCACGTGGTTAACTAGAGCCTTGGCTTGACTGTGAGTCAGAACCATTCAAGGCAAGAAAGGTCAGGTTTCAAAAACTATGTTTTTTTAGTTTCAGAAACTCAAAATGGGGTTTTGGTAGAAAAAGGGGAGGGTTTTAAGGTTGTCATTTTGAAAAAAAAAGAACTGTGATAGAGACCGACGTCGGTGGTAAAACTGATGCCGGTGACTATGTTTTCTATAAACCCAAAATACTTGAGAGTTTTTGGAAAAAAAGGAAAAAGAACGTCCTCACTAGCTCAAAAAAAACCAGATAGGAACAAAAAAATAGAGATGGAGATAGGTATATCCTAAGCGTTAAATCCCTAGAAATAGATTATTAAGATCATGTGGCTTATGCCTTAAAGTGATGTTTGGGGAGGTTGGTTGTTAGAAGGGTCCTAGAAGAGGTAGTCTATGGATGGTTTCAGGTTTGTTTAGGTACTCAAGAGTCTGGGTTAGGTTCCGTACATGGCCTGGTGCTAAGGAGCAAGCTCCCCTCACTTCACGAGTCCAGTGGTAAACTGGTCTTGCTTAGCCAAAATATACTTTCCCTAGAGATTAGACTCTGCCAAAGAATAGAGTGGGCTTTCCCCTTGGTGATGAAATCCAAGTAGGATCGCTGGGACGGGTAAGGTATCCGCTAGGGGATGAAATCCCAGTCGGGCCTTGTCTCAGGTAAGTTTGATGTTTGATTTAGTGCAAGTGGTTCGGTTGTGTAACATCAAGTGCACTATGATTAATTCATGATGTGATTTGTTAATTACTAGGTGTGGACTAAGAAATGCAAGCAAGCAGAAATGAAAGTGCAATGTGTTTTAAGCCCCAAGTCGAAATGTTAAGTTCGGATGAAAACAAGTTGAGAAAGGGTTGAAAAATATGACTTTTGACTAGTTTGAAATGCAAGAAAAGAAAGAAAAGTTCTTTTTATTCCTGCTTATGATGTTGTTTAAAAGAGAAGAAAGAGGTGAAAAGAGAGAAACCTAATGCACCTATATGAACAGAAAGAAAAGGAACCCAAGGAAGACCTTAAGGTCCCACCGGGTGTGCCAAAATGTTTCTATGTTATATTTGCTTTTCACATTCAAGAAAGGGAAATGAGAAACTAAGAAAATGGATGAGGGTTTGTACATACCCAGATTATAGACGTGCACACCAGAATTCAGACATTGTGAGAACTCCTCTTTGGTTGTGGAGGATGACACCTGAAAAAGAAAACACTAAGACATGAAAAATGTTAGATGACAAAAGGGTGGACTGCCAAGCAAGAGCTTGGTCCTAGAAGTGCAAAGGCTCATTGGAGGATGATAGTCCATTGTTAAAAACAAAATGCTGATCAAAAAACAAAGTGATAAATGATGAAAAACAAAAAGAAAGAATTGAAAGTAAAAGCATACATGTTTAGCAGCAATCTGCTTTGCACAGTTGCCGACGTCGGTGATATTGCCGGCGTCGGTCAGGGAAGGTCGCCAACGTTGATAGGGGAAATGGAAAAGGTCAGCTGGGGTAATAGTCAAGGATGAGTTACAGGTCTGGTCTTGGTCTACAGAATGGACTAAGGCTTTGTTTGAGGGTCTAAGGGTCTGTGTGGGATTCAGAGGGACTGTTTGAGGTTTGAGGAGTATTCTGAGGGTTTGTGCAGAACTGGTTGGGCAGAGGGGACTGTCAGGAAAGTGACTGGGTGGAACCAGAAGTATAAAGGGGGATGAATGAGAGGTAAGGGTCTGAGAAGGCCTTTCATCCTCTCAAGGGAAGGACAGGGAATGTCTAGGTAGTAGTTAGCTAACTAGATAAATGCAGATAAGAAATGAAACGGAAAACAACACTGTGCTTACCTCTTCCCTGCTGTTTGAAGAATGGAGAAACCTGTTGTCGGAGCTATTGAAGAACCTATAAATGGAGCTGTTGCTTGGAGCTACTCTACAAGGTACCTATAGTTGTTGGGGTTGTTGTGCAAGAGGGAGAGGGAGAATACGAATGCAAAAGCATCAAGAGAGTTCTGTTCACCGGGGGGGAGAATGGTTGCAGAGAATGGTCTTGAAGGCTATCGACGCCGGTAGAACCACAGATGTCAGCCACCTAATGACTGACGTCAGCAGCCGAAGAATGGGAATAGAGGCTAAAATTAGCCTCTGTCTGTTCTTGCATGCTACCGGGTCAAGGGGCCATGGGAAACGGTTGAGGAAGGCATAAATGGACGTGGGAGGAAGGATAAAGGGGAGATTTGGGAAATAAAGGCTAGGAGAGAGGTGGAGGCATCTAAGGAGGGGATCCAAGGTGGCATGGGTGAGGTGGAAGAGGGCCAAATATTTAATTATTTTAATTTGATAAATGGAGGGGGCTAGGACAAGGGTTAGGACATGGGCCAAGGGGGGCCAAGGGTGAAAGATGACCTAGGGGGTAGACACGATTTCAGTGTCTACAACATGTGCCCATGTCCTTATGTGTTCTTTCTCACTTGTTTATGTGGATATTTGAACATGTCCTTATCTATGGCTCTAATCCAACCTTGCTCTCTATTTATGTATGTGTAAATTTTAACGTGTCCTTACATGTATTACTTATCAGACTTAGTGGCATGCCCATGTCTATTGTATTATGTCCCCTTGGCCTACTTTGCATGCCTCATTTGTTTATATGTTTGTTTTCATGTATGCATCATGGCCATGAAACTTGTATTTTTTTGTGCTTTCAAACTCTTAGTTTTTTATTCCATGAGGGACCTCATGCATCTCCGCTTTCTTCTTGGGTGCCTTGATAGATGTCATGCCCCATCCCCCTGAAGTAGTTTACATAGATTATATTCTTATTTACTGATCATATACATGATTAAATTTTTATATCTATCTTGACATTCTTTTTTACTTCTAAATCTATCATACATTATAGATTACAACTTATGCTCAATCAATTTTACATTCTTATGTCATGTACACACATTACATTAATTTATCATGCACATATCAATATTTTAAATCTAACACACATGATACATAAATTTTATTTTGAGGATATTTATTACACAAGTTCAAGAACTCCCCTCAAAATAAGGGTCATTTATAGGGGTTTTTCACAATTATAAGGCCATTTGGGTGCACTCATAACACAATTCATCATGCAGACACATATTATATATTTTAAAATCAGGAAAACATAGTGAAAAATAGTAAAACATATCATTTTAGTTTGGCATAGAAAAATCATAGGACACTAGCACATCATAGAGGACACTAAAATAGTGTATTACTATCCAGTATCCCTAGAAATAGGAAATTTTAACAAATTTAAAAAGGTATAATAATTATAATTTAGGTTTACATAGTGTCAATCATAGATTATCAATTATGATTAGTTTATTCTTAGTTTTACATAGAATCATACCAATTTTTCTCATACTAGGGGCATCGTGTATGGCATGATCACTCCCATTTCAATTTTAGATATGCCCAAAAACAAATTATTATAACTCAGTCTAAAATCCATATGCACTAATTCGACCCTTTCAACACTAGTGCAATGTGTTAGTGACCTAGGGACTACACTATTATCTTTTACCTCTTTTATTTATTGTAAGCACAATTACTAAGGGGGGTATTGAACTAGTCTTCAAAACCTTTCAATCAATTACACTTAGGAAATCATGAACCATATAAGCAAATGCATAAATACAGAAAGCATAAGTAACTATCCACATAAGCATGGAACACAAGAACACATCACATATGTAGGAAAACCTTAAGGGTAAGAAAACCCATTGATCTCTGTAAATGTACTACATACTACAAAAATAAAGTAACTTCAAAATGGTACTTTTCCCATCTACTCATTCTCCCCCTTTTGACATGAATGACAAATGGTTTTCTACAAACTACCATTTGATCCTTTGACCTAAATTTCAATGAACAACATAGAAAAATGTTGAATAAACTCACCTTAATCTTATACTAATTTTTTTATACAACTGATGGAACATTTAAACTCTACCTCAATAAACCATGCTTCTTATCATTGTCTTGACACTTCACAACATAGAGATACAAATTTCCTACTAAATCCATTCTCTCTTCTTGAGTCACCAGATAAAAACCAATCTCAAAAACATCTCTAAATAGGCTACTTTTTCTATTTTGAACTTTCTCTCTTTATGATCTCTCTACCTGATTTTGGTAATAAGATCATAGAGTCTATTAATCATCATATAAACATGATCTTAGTCTTGGCCACATTCTTCAACCTATCTTCATGTTTTCTATATACCTTATTTAACATAGACCATTTAATTATTTTATTTTGAAGCTAATTAATCATTTGATTAGCTCCCCATTTTTCCTTATAGCTTTTGCTCATCATATGAGTCATTAGGACTCATAGACCTTTCTCAGCCTCCTTCAAGTATCTTTATAGAAATACCACTTCTCAACACAAATCAAGCTATAAATAAAATAACTCTCTTCCTTGTAATGTGGACAACCTAGAATCCTCTCAATATGAGTCCTTATTTAATTGAACCCTCATGCTTATAACTAATATAAGAGAGTTTCCATGAAGCTTAATGAAGTCACCACTTTTCATAGGGCTCTCAAAACTCCATTAACTTAGGGGATTCCCAGATCTCCAAACCACTTTCTTCAGCTATCTTTCAATCATGAGATTGATAGTCCCTCCATAGAATCCACTTAGGCTTGAGTGAAGCATTTGACTCATCCATCTTATCATCCTAATTCTTCTCCTTAAATGCCTTTTCAATAAATGTACATAATAAGTATTCTTAACATTCCTTTTCTTTTGATCCTTTCCCTATCTTAGAAAATAATCCATATTGACCATTAGACTTAATATGATTATTCTTGACTTTGTTTGGCTTTCATATCAATGTTTGACTCTTCTCATGTACTCTAAGAGTTCCATATACCTTGTTATGTCTTGAGGGAATTCTAACTCCATTAGGATAGAATTTTATAATGTGTCCCATATTGTGATAACTATAGTAAAAAACATTTATATACATACCTCTTGATAGATCACTCCTTCTCCCATGGTCCTATGATAACTCATTCCTTGATACCATTCTACAATCACTTTCTCTATGACCAAGGTTATGACAAGCAAAATAATAAACATTGAAAGAAATTAAATACCTTAATGCATTGGTATACCTGATTGGTCTCTTCATGTTAGTATTCTTGACTTGTTGATGATCACTATGAGTCTCAAATTTGAGATTTTATACATAGGTCTTTAAGGTCTGACTCTTCTTGTTTTATTTTTGGTCTTCTTTGAACCCAAGACCTATCTTATCATGTAAAGACATTTATACTCAAAATATCACTAAGAACTTTAGCACTCTTCTCAAATAAATGATGTGTCTTCAACTTGACTAATGTCTAATCTAGTTCTACCTTCAAGGACTCCATTTTTATTCCAAACTTGATTCATTCTTCATCCTTGGTCTTAATATTTGTAGTGACAATTTCAATCTAAGTTTCTACTTGTTTGATGATATCCTCATGTTTTTTGGTGTTGATGTTTATTCTCTATTCAAAGAGATTGATTTGATCCTTATAAATCTTAACCAATGATCATAGTTTTTGATTATTAATTTTCTGTAACTTTAACTCCTCTAGACTACTCACCAATTTTGCTTCAAGGTTCACTTAAACCTCTTCTTCATTTAATTCTTCATCATCCATAAAGCCTTTCTCTTTTGAGAAATCCTCATTGTCTATTTCTGTATCTGTGAATAAGGTTTCATTATTTTCATGCTCATTACTATCATCATCACTATAAAATATACTTATGTCACTTACATCAAATGAGATATTATATTCTTTGGTATAGAAACTTCTCTTGTTCTTAAATGACCCTTCTTTGCCTTCATACTTCCTAAAATTTTTCCTAATTTTATCAGGGTTATAAACCTTCTTATCATCACCATGATGTTCATCATGTTATTCATCATGCTTAGTCATATCCTTATTAAGACACTTAGATTCAATTTTACCAATCTTACCATATTTAAAGCATTTAAAAGTTAATTTTCCCTTACACTTACCTAAACCTCTCCCTAGTTTTTAAAAAAATATGGCTTCTATCTTGTCATCATCAATGTCTATGTCATCATCCTTAGATTTCTTACCTTGTGACTTCTCAACTTTGAATGTAGCTTCCTTATTTAAAGGTCCTCCATCACTTGTTCTTATTTCATATGCAATCAATATGCCATGAAGCTCAGCCATCTATAGTGTGTGAAGATATTTGATCTCCTCTACTACAAACACTTTTGAATCAAACTTGGAAGTTAGGTTTATTATTACCTTTTATACTACTATTGATTCTTGTAATTTCTCTCCTATACCATATATTATATTTACCACTCCATCTACTCTCAATAGATAAGATGCAATGTTTTCATCCTCCTTCATTCTCAGACTTTCAAACTTCCTACAGTGAGTCTACAACTGTTCAAACTTAAATTTGGTGTATATTTTATAGATGGTATAAAACTTTTCCAAAATCCTTTTTGATGTATCACAATTCATGACCTTAAAAAAAATTCTTTTGAAATACCATGTAGGATGGCATTCATTGCCTTAGAGTTATTCTCACTTGCCTTCTTACCTACTACAATATTTGGTGGTGTAGAAGGTGGAATGAATCCATAAATAATATATTGACATGTATCATATCCTAAATTAATGAGATATTCCTTCATTATAATTCTCCAAAATTCATATTTAGTAATATTGAAGAGATGAGCCTTATTGGTTGAGAAACCTCCTTGTACTTGTTGACTAGACATGCTTGTGCTTTAATGATATACTTCAAGTTATTAGGTATAATTCAAAGGAATAAGATATTATAAAAATTATTATAAGAAAAATTACTAATATAAAGTATTAATCAGTCTTCAAAACCTTTCAATAAATTACACCTAAGCAATCATGAACCATTCAAACAAACATATAGATCTAGTAAGCATAAGCAACTATCCACATAAGCATGAAACACAAGAACACATGACATATGTTTGAAAACCTCAAGGAGAATAAAATAAATTGATATATACAAATTTAATATATTCCTATAATACAAAAATTAATTTTATTTAATCACCAACTCCACATAGAGCACCAACCCTAACTAGTCAAGCACCCACTTGACTAGGCTTTAGCAAACACTCACTTACAAAGAGGCACCAAAAACCTAGATGAATAATCACCAAATAAGACACATAATTTATTTTATAACATTTATAAAACATTTTTATCACATAATATTTGATAATCACCTTTTTTATCTCTTCACAATCATTAACCCTCTCAAATTACCTTCTAGGCTTCTTCACTCAACTAGGTTCCTTCAAGACTGATTAGGTCATATGACCTTAATTTTCATATATATAACTAATTTTATATCATTATGATAGTTTATATACACCCATATAATGATATAAAATACCTCCTTATATTATTTAATCTTGTATTTCATTCACTTCCTCTTAGCTTACTCAAATAGGCTTAAAACTACCTTGTATATATATCATTCCTTATTCATATACCACTTAGTCAACCACACACCATTATACCATTATATCATACATACAATATGTATTATTAAATATTTTTTACATCAATAAAATTATATTTGAGTCTCTTTTGGTCTGACATGACACAATTAAGCCTCTTTTCACGTTTAGGTCTCATCGAGACCTAATTGCATTAGGTATATCTCTTAATGCCAAAACTTGATTCTCTTGGGACCATATGGATTTATAAAAAAATTAAAACCATTAAATTAATTATAAATATACCTATAATTACCTCATCCATGCTTGGTTAGACATGTATCTTTCATTCATACCATGAAACCTCTTTTTGGACAAATTGTTCTATTAGGCATGTGTGCTTCAAAGGTCTATCTTGAAAAAGTGAAGCTAAAATATTATTAATCCAATAAAAATTTATAAATAAAGTATATATAAAAAATTTAAATTACCTTAATTTAATTAAACATTAATTAGACACTTCCACTCAAGAGATAAGAGCTCAAGAACATCTCTGTAACTCACTCACTCAAAACTGCTAGTTTACCTTAAAGACCAGTCATGATGACTCAGAATTCCAAAAGATGTATAGAAACTATAAATGACTTATGATGAATTTATATGGTCATATTATATCTCCAACCCATCTTAAAATATAAATATCATATTTTTAATGGAAAATATTGGTCTTTCAGACCAATCTCATGACCTTATATCTCATTGTCTTATCTGAACCAAATAGGTCAACCTATGAGATGACCTAAAAAACTTATAAAAAAAATTAAAATGTATTAAAATTCTTAAAAACATATCTATGAACTTTTTTTAATCATTTTATCATGAAAACACATTCTAATTCATCTTCTCACTGTTTCTTCGGTTTTTCACTATTTGCAATCTTAGGCCCTTTTAGCACCTAGCTAACTTGGATGACTATTTTAGCACTATTAAGTGATATAAAATGTCTAAAAAACTTCATGTATATTAAACATGAGTCTCAAACTTCTTCCTTCATCAATTTTATTACTATGTCTAATGCAATTTTTGACTTCTATATCAACTTCTTCAAAAACAAGCTTGTAACTCAACATTTTCTCTTTCCTCTTTCTAACCAATACCACCTAGAGGTACTTGGTAGATTAAATTATAAGATCCAATATATTACCTAATAGATTCAATCCATCTTGATCACCTTTTAGCAACATCTTCAAGATCAGGTCTTCATTAGGGTTCTAATATGGTTTAAACTAGTTCCCACTCTTAACAATCATTCATAAAGTAGAATCCCTCAATACAAAAACTAATGTATGTAATTTTTGATCTAGGACCATTCCCAATATCTCATTAATATATTATGTTTCCATGAAAGATTTTATGATCTAATAATCTCAATAAAATCCTTCTCATGTTGATAACCCTTAATTCTAAGCACTTGAGAGACCTCCAAACAACTTTTCATGCCTTGTTATTCAAAATAGAACCTAAAATTTCATGAAAATACCTAGAAAAACTTGAATCACATTTTTAAATTCTCACATACTCACACTTTCCTTGGAAACTAATCCTAATACCCCATTAGGATATACTCTCTTTATATCAAAGTCTTCATACCATATTAGGCCATGAACTGACCTTCATTCCTCTTTACATTATCTCAACACCTTAATGTCATGCTTAAAATCTAACTCTCATGCCATAAAACCTCTCTCATACTTAATATTGACATATATCCTTCACATGCCTTGACAACATATCATGATACCTCATTAGGCTAGGTAAGGTCTAAGTAAAGACCAAGATAGAATGCCTTATCCTAAAAGACCCACCATATAACACTTATAAAGGATTATACACATAACTCATAAGCCCATAAAATTAAAAATAACTTATCACTTTCCTGAGTTCACTTACCTCACCAAGGTACCTACACATACCTTATCGTAAGGTCTAGACAAGGCTTTAGGAGGCACCTTGACTATGATCAAACATAATGAACTTAATGATATCACTAAAGATGACATAAGAACACACATAAAACACTCATATCATTGTTCTCATACTCTTTCTGATGAAAATAATCTTCCACAGCCTCATACAAAATTAAAACCATATGACCAAGCTTCATATGATAAGACATCTTTCTTCCATGCACCTAAACACTTTTGACACCTTGACATGTGCCTTCATGCAACCATAAGACATTAGTCATATTTAAAATATATCTTGCCTTGAAATTTTCTCTTGCCTTCAAATGCATCTTGTCACATGGCTTCCTATGTAGACATTAGTTGTCTTCAAACATCTTCCATGACCTGTATCTTCCATGCTCACACCACTTATGATAATTATTATGAATGAAACACTCTTATGTGCCTTGACATATCACATACTACCATCTGTCCTTAGTCACCTTTGAAATCAACCTTGACATCAACCTTGATATTATAAACTTGACATGATACATCTTTGACATCAATGACCATTATGCCTTTGCATGATGTACCCTTTTGACATTAATGATAATATCAGGCCAATGTTATCCTCCAATAGACATATTTTAATTTATAAAAAGACTTTAGGGTCTATTGAAACTTATTCTACAACCTGATAAGAACCAAATTAGTATATATACACCAATTTTATCCATTTACCCACTATATGTCAATGAGATGCAAATACACAAATAAACTCAAAAAAAATTGTAAACATTAAGGTAATTAATTATTATTCTTCTTTAATTATACATACAACCTTTTATAGTGATCTAAAGCTTAGATTATTTAGATTTATAGTCTCAAGTCCCACTCAAACTCACACTCATACTAGCATTCACTTGCACTTGTACCAACACTTAGATTGAGAAAATTGCATTAGGATTGATCCCCTTTCGAGGTATTGGTATCTATTAAACTCTCAACAAATCTATGTGTTCAGGTCATATCCACCCTATCCAACTAACATCACACTTTTTATAGTTATGCTTCTTAAATATCCCAGCAACATGGAGGTCTAGGTTTACACTTTTATATCAGTCAAAAATAGGTCACAAATAATGAATTAGGGTTCATCTACATAGGGAGACGCATATTAAACTCAAACAAAGGAATATCTATAATTTTATACTTTTTTTTACTAAAGGAGATTGACATGCCCTTAAAGACACTCATGTGGTGTGTTACTATCTAAAGGATTGCACTTTTATCTAAGAGAGGTTATGAGTCCTAATTCTAGTTGATGACACTCTGAGCATATTTTGTACCAGTTTCTAGTATTTTATTCACTTGTCTTAGTTTATAGTTAAGTACATCTTTGTGTAATTCAATAGTATTAATAAAATGATCAAATTAGGTCAATTATTATACAATTTAGTGGTTGTATTTATTACATATTTCTTCCCTAATTTATTTTTCCATCACTTTAATAACCAAGGGTTTTACATTTCATAATCCCTAAAAATTTAAATCATAACCATATGATAATTTAATCTAGTGGTTATTACATATACTAGTATGAGTGACAATAATGATTTTAAGAGGTGATGCCAGATATTCACATAACCCTTGCTTTTAAAATGCTCCCTTGATAAATGCTTGGATGGCCAACAGAATAAACCAACCATAGTTCTTACCTATGTGACCACGTCTAATTCATTAGTCAAAGTGGCCCTTGAAAATTAAAAAACTTGGATCCTTAATAAATGATAATGAAATAGGTTTTTATTAATTTTATGATTTATTACATAATACACATTATTGGATTACTTATACAATGTAAACCAACACTTAGTTATCAAAATATTTTTACCTACTCTGATCAACATGTTTTGACACAAAATAAATGGTGAAGTATGGGAACTAATGGACAAAGGAAGGTCTTCTCTCCCATTGTGGAAGAAGAATGATCTCTATTGTTGGCTAATTTATCATCTCTTTGGCTTGACTACTTGTGTAAAATGATAATTTTTATAGTTAATATTCAATGTCTAGGTGTTAAAGGTTGAATTTTTTGTTTGCTTCTTATTGAATGATGGATTCTCCTTTGTTGATATTTGGAAAATTTTAGGATAAAGGATTTATCTTCTAGTTTTTTAGGGTAATTTCTTGTTATTGTTTACTATTTTTTGAGTTATTGTGGCCTTGTAGTTATGGTTGTTTGGATGATTGTTGTTGTTTTCATTTACTTATATGACATTTATCCAAATTTATAAAGGGTTTTAGGGCCTCATCAAACCCCTCTTTCTCCACCCACGTCAAAAAAAAAATCCAAACAACACTTTTTAGTTTGTTTATCGATATATGTACATCCCATTGAATTTAATATTTGACATAATTTTGCATATAAATTCCACTTATATTTATTTATAAGGCATTAACAAAATTATATATTAATAAATTAAAACATTTTCAACATCTCAGTGGTCTAAGTATAGAATCAATGCCGCATTTTTATTAGTCCTTATAGATAGAAGTTAGTACTAAAATAACACCACAATACTGATTGTGACTTCCTTATGTTCAAAATCTTGTTTTGTTTAAGAAAAAAATTATTCCATTCCAAGAGAGACTTATTCATATATCATAGATAATAAAATAAATTAAACATAAGGTAAAATACATATTATACATGCCATAGAGTAACATTCCTTCAAACACATAATTCTTAACTGGAATTTGATGCTAACCAATGTTATATTTTCATTGTTGTTTCCTAGTTGCACCACCTTTTCACTTTATCATTATCCTAAAATATGTTTGTAAAAAACATGGATTTCATCTCTCAAAACCAGAAATTCTAAAATTCAATACTCTAAGAAATAAAACCCCTATAATATAGTTTAACGGGATATCAAATAGTGTAATAATTGATCAATGGTTTCCCACTTATAATTTATTGATTGAATCCTCTCCTATGCTAAGTTATATTCAAGTTTTATATGATGTCTTCTTATCAAAACTATTCTACAACCTTAAACACTACCAACAATGAGCATACTTACAATTAAAAAATTAGATCATCCTATGGAAGATGATAACTCCAAAAAAGGGGACCTTATTTCTAAGGCTTCCCACTTCTCCCTAGATATATATGGCATCTCTAACCTAATGCATTTAATCAATTTTATCTCATAACATCATGATATGAAAGGATGGGCATGCATTCTCTTCCTTACCTAGGCCTTTCTCATCAATTCTTTTTTCTACCTTAAAATTCCAACACCATCATCATTCATTTTAAAACACACAACCCCACCCCTATCCACCCAACCCACCCATCCCCCAACACACACACATTGATCTTATTTAATTCAATATTATAATCATAATCTATATTCAATAATAAATAATTTTAATTTTAATAATATAAGGATGGTTACAACAATAAAGTGGATCCTTGACATTCAAAACCCATGCCCTTCACCAATGAAATTATATATCTTATATACAAATAATGCTAGCAGAGGATGATAACTAACTATGTAGCACCACTATTTATTATTTTAATATTATTTATTAGTATACATGTACATATACATATATGTTTTATAAATTAAATTTACAAATATATATATATATATATATATATATATATATATATCTTAAATAAATCTATTTGAAAAATATCATGAGTCAAAATATCACAGCAACTGCTTGGATTTGACATAAACCACATGATAAAAATATTGTTATTGTCTTCTCCAATTCCTGTGGGCACTAAAGATAGGTGATAGTGTAGTCATCTAAAATGTCATTTTAATGTAATGAGTCTCACTTCAGACCACTCTATCCTTAGCTTAGCCTTAGACCTATCTTATGGCCTCTTTTGATCCTTTATAGCTTCTATGCACATTTATCCATTTCCCAAATATAGAAAAAGTCACATTGATCCATCACTTAGGCATCCCCAATACTTTTTCATGTGTTTTGAACACTCAAAAATAGTGCAGCCCCATTAGTCTCTAGCATTGTGCACTATTGGCAAAGGGGGTTGTGTTATTAACCCTTAGTTTCCTTTACCCCTTAATGAATATCTTTCCTCTCATAAAAACATCTTAAGGCTATCTTTGACTCATTTCAAGTCTCGATAAGCATCAAAACACTATATAGAGACCACTCTCATTCATTTATCCCTTGGAAACTCTTATGATTAAACTCAAAAATAGTTGTGAAAATTAAGGTTATTGATCCTTATTTACCCTTATTTTTGCATACATCCATCTACAATGGCCCATATCTCAATTTTAATCAAAATTCCAATTAAAAATCACACTTAAAGCATTTAAACTAGAATTCATACTTAGGCATACTAGAATCACTCTCACTTGAACCAGTACTTAGATTGAGAGAATTACATCAAGCTTGATCATCTTTCAAGGCATTGATATGTAGGTAGTGTTCATCATGTGGGGTATTGAGGTCTCACCTATCCTACCCTATTATTTCCACTCTTCTTCCACTTGTGTTTATCAAAACCTTAACAAGTATGGAGGCTTAGGTTTTTATAGTGAAATTAGTGAAATCACAAAATAGATGATGATTCATGTCTTGGTCATGTAGGCATAGGTTTCCTACAATATAATGAAGTTCTACCTAGAATTTCATTACTTGAGTTGCACATGGTCATTATCACATCACAAAAGGTCAATAGTGTAATGAAATAATGGAAAATAGGGTTGTTTATTGTCCAAAGAGGTTTTTGACACCTATTCTCTATTGATGACACTTTACCCTACTCCTGCATCACTTCCATGCCTATCATTTATCCATGTTAGTCATATTTTATAACTAATTACACATTTTATAATTCATTTAAATTTATTAAATATTTAAATAAATTAATGGTTTTTGATACTCTAGTATTTTATTCCCTAATTATTACTCAACTATTTATCAACCTTAGGGTTACAATCCATAATCTTAAGAAAAGATTAATCATTTGGTGAACTTGATTTACTTCAAATATTTCCCTAACCCTAACCTATCTTTAGGGTTTATGCTTCTAGCCTTATAAAAACCTCATACTTAGATTTTATGTCCTTATATCTTATGATTTTTATTTTGTCTAAACATGATAATATGAAAGATGTTATTTATTACTTTATTATGCAAAGTTCATAATCTCTCTAACATGTTATTTTTATCTTTTATGGAATTCAATAAAGTCGTATATCATTACACATACATAGGTTATAATGAATAAGATAAAAAAACACATCACCTAAAATTAATAGATCTTCTTTAGATGCCTTTTGTTCTTTGGTTCACTTTGACTCCTTACCTATCATTACTAGACATAAGAGAACATCAGTGGTTTTTTTTTTTATCCCTCCTAATTTATGACCTTATCCATCTAGCTACTATCCTACTCCTAGTACCATCTCTATGCTCATAGTAGACCTTGAAGTCCATGATATGATGTCCACAAGGGGTCTCAAAGAATGGCAGGTTAGTAAAATTGATAGCTATAACTTTTTTGATCATATCGGTGTCCCTCTAGCCATAGTTTCTATTTTAAAACTTCTAAAACATTACAACATATAGAAATATGTTTTATATGTAGCACTCCATGATACTAGGGTAGTAAGCACAAAAGAGCTAGCTTATTTTGCATTTATAATCAATACTATGAAATGGATTAGAGGGATTATTTCCTTCAAAAAAGAGAACTCCCACTTCAACACATCATAGATTAATAAATACCTCTTTACATCCAATTGAGAATTAATCATGTGGGTGCCAATCAAGTGTTAATGGATAATGGATCAAGGTTAAAAATTTATAATATCTCTTGTGTTTGACTTCTTAATATACAAGATAAAGATTTGGATCATTTTGATATGAACATCTAAGGATTTAATAATATTTCATGCAATGTTTTGGTCAGATAACATTAAATTTTACATTGGGACCTACAACACTACCTACAACATGTCAAGTTATTCCCAATGATCTTAATTACAATATTTTGATTAGGAGACCTTGGATTCATGATATGCACATAGACCTCTCAAATTTACATGCATGTTTAAATTTTCATTAGAAAGGTTATATATACACATGCCCTATGGATCATGAAACATTCAAATATTGTCAAAATACATAGTCTACAAACAACTATATTCCTTAGATGGATAGCATCTATATATTCTACTATTCATAGTTCACATATGACACCCATAGACACCTTAGGCATACATGATAATAAATTAACTTCTCTATTTGTAATAAAATATTCAAAAAAATGGTCTATAGAGGACAAGACATCAAAAACTATGAACAAGGAATTATGAATCATGTTGAGGCATCTAATCAAAAAGGTAGGTAGGGACTTATATATAAGGATAATATATCTAAAGTTAAGTCCTCCCACCATTCTTCTTAGCATATAATGTTTTTTCCACCTATCCATGGATAGACAATATAGTAAATCATATATTCACACTCTCAATTGTGTACATTAACCTTATTTATGATATTGTTTCTCCAAACCCACTCATTTTTTATGAATTCACTAATGATGAATCTCTCTTGAAATTATTAGGTTCATACAAGGATCTCACTTCCTTATATCATAATAATAGGTTTACTCATTCCAAAAAATCTCAGACATACTTTGGTGAGAGTTCTAACATTTTAGATAATATCCCAACTAACACAGATGGAACCCTACCTACAACACCTTATACTGTTGATCGATCTACATTACTTAATGAATAAATAGTTGAATTCAATTATAACATGGATATTTATCCTCACATAATATTATTATTTACCACTTTACATCAAGAAGAGGATATAAATATTTAATATATTTTAAAATACTTCCCTAAAAATTGTACTTGGTCCTATTTAGATATGTCAAACATCAATCCTTCAATTGTAGGACACAATATTACACTTTATCTAGATGCAAAGCTAGTTAGATAAAATATTAAAAAAATGCATCCTAATGTGGATCATTTAGTAAAATATTATTTCCAACATCTCCTTGATATAGGATTCATTTGACCAATTGCTTACCCCGAATGGGTATCCAACACTATACCAATTGTTAATCTTAATGGCCAAATTTAATTTTTCTCTGATTACAAAGATTTACATAAACCATGTACTAAGGATGATTTTCCCCTAACTAAGATTGATATGATAGTAGACTCCACAATAGGGTATGATATGTTATCTTTCATGGATAATTTTTTTGGTTATAATTAAATCAAGATAGCCGAAGAGGATCAATAAAAAACTTCTTTTATAACACCATGGTATACATTTTACTATAAGTCATTCATTTGGGATTAAAGAACATTGGAAAAACATATCAATGAACTATGAACCATATTTTTCATTATATAATTCATAAAATATTTGAATACTACATTGATTACTTATTATCCAAATCAAAAGAGTGGCAACATCATGTAGTAGATTTTTAAAAGATTAAGATAATATAATGTATGACTAAATCCAAATAATTGCATCTTTGGTGTCACATATGGTAAATTATTAGGATTTATAATATCCCAATGTGTCATCAAGGTAGATCCAAAAAAAATAAAATCTATAATGGATATGTCTCCTCTTAAAAAATTAAATCAACTTCAATCTTTATAGGGTAAAATTAAGCGAATACATCACATTGTGGAACAGCTAAAAGATAAGACTCAGTCGTTCACAAGATTACCTAAGAAATATACAAAATTTTAATGGGATATTTCATGTAAAAAAATATTTAATACACTAAAAAGAAAAATTTTGAATCCACCTTTCTTGGTACTACCCATACCTGATAAGCCACTTCTCCTTTACATTTATGCAACTGATCACACACTGGGTGCACTCTTGGCACAACATGTGACCAATATAAAGAGTGTATTTTTTACTAAATTAGTCTCACACTTTATTAAAATTAAAATTATTATATAATTGAAAAAATCTTCTTGTCACTCATATTTTCTATATAAAGCTTTGGCACTATATGATCAATAATGAAACACAAGTTATTACAAAAGTAGATCCTTTAAAATTTATTGTGTCAAAACTTCACCTCTATGGATGTATAACCAAATGGGTAATGATACTCGTATATTTTGATATAAAAATCATGTTAAAAAATTAGATAAAGGGCTCAATAATTGAAGACTAATTGGCAGTAATACCACTATTATATATTGATCCTATCAACAATAACTTTTGAAATGATTTCATAAATTATGACACATGGATGATGTTATTTGATGATTATATTTTTGAATTAAGTTTTATAAATATAATTATCATTGTCACTTTTCTTGGGAAAATAATGTGACTTGTATATCAATTAAGTATCTCATGAACAAATAATATCATAGAATATGAGGCACTTATCATTGGCCTCTATGCAGCTCAAGCACTCCAAGTAAAATATATTAAGGTCTATTTGGATTCATAGTTGGTCATTAATCAATTCATATATTACAAAACCAAGGAAAAACACTTAATTCCATATAATAATATGTTTCAATTTCTACATGATTAATTCAATACTTTTCTATTCAAAATATTGTTTGAAAAGATAATCAGCATACCAATGCAATGGTAAGTTTGGCATCACTGATCCTTCTTGACATCAATGATGAGAAAGTTGTCTTCACTATTAAATGATTATAGTCACCATTGGTATCCCATGTTGACTTCATATCTCTTTAAATTTTATCCACCACACGTAGTACTAAAGCATCAAAATGGTTGTTTGATATTTATAATTTTTTACACAAAAATATCACACCAGATACTCTCACCGAGAATGATAAGTGCAAATTACATATAAATTCCCTATATTACATCATCATATATAGTGACTTATTTAATAATTATTTTTATGGACACTTACTCTAATGTTTGACATCTAAAGAAGCTAAGCTAGACATTAGCCAAGTACATGCCAATGAATGTGGTGGCCATTTCAGTGGAAAAGAAATGTCATATAGATTACTTCAGCAAGGGTATTATTGGCCCACTATGGAACCAAAATGTCAATAATATGATAAATTATGTGAGAAATTTAAATTACATGGCAATATACACCATGTTAATTCAAATCAATTACAACTTATTGTCTCCTCATGGCCATTAATGTTATGGGGCTTTGATCTAATTGGTAAAATCAACCCAGAATCAGTAGGGGGTCATAAATTCATCATTATAACTATAGAATACTTTATTAAGTTGGTGGAATCCATTCCCTTATATTCTAAAAAAGAATACATATGTCATTTTCTCATGATAAACATTATTTCCCATTTTGTCTTATAGTGTCCATCATTATAGATAACATAACCTCTTTTTATAATAAAATAATGAATAAATTTTGTGTTAAATATAAGATATGACACACATTCTCTACTCCATACTAACCATAGGTTAATGGCCAAGAATAAGCTACAAATAAGTCAATTAATAGTATCTTGAGTAAAATAGTTGCCAAATTTAGTGATGATTGGTATAATTAACTCATTTATGCACTATAGGCTTACCACACTAGTATTCACACACTAATAGGAGTTACTCTTTATTCACTAGTTTATGGAACTGAATTGGTTATCACACTAGAATTATAAATCCCATCCTTATAATTATCCCTCAAAGGGATTACCAAAAATATGACCAATACATAGAAATGTCTTCATTATTTATAACAGTTGGATCATGCATGCATCCAAGTTGCAGAGAACCTCAGAGGATACTAGAAATGAATATAGTGGGTATACAATAACCATGTTCACAATAGAGAATTTAAAGTCAATGATTATCAAAATTATACATAGTTTCTTCTAGAAAATATTGTATGTTATTTTATGAACTATGGAAATAAAAAATGTTTTTCAATGATCTCATTCTAAAAGAGAACCTTATAAATGTCAATGCCAATGAAGAGATAAAACTAAAGTTCAAACCAAATTGGATTATCCCATATTTAATCATAAAAAATCTTATCCCTAAGGTATAACATCTAGATTCACTTAATGGTAAGATAATAAATAATACAATGAACATCATGCATCTATAGAGATTTTATATATAAACAACACATAGTTTACTTGCACATAATTTCATTTTCATGTTTTTTTTACATAGATATTTATTTATAAAATAAAAAAATAATACAATATGTTTAAAAAAAAAAACAATCAAACATTTACTCATAAAATGCAAATTTTAGATTATATGCATTTCTATGTTTATATTCCTTCTATTTGACAAGTATAACATATGTTATCTATGTTAGCGTAATAAATTTTATCATATATACATGCTTCACTTGTCCCTTTGAGTGTTTTTAGATTACTATAGGACTTTGGTCCTCTACACAGATCCAAATTTACTACTATCTACCCATCAGGGGTGCATACACATATACATCAACTCAACATTGTTATATTATCCCATTAGGGGCATCATACACACAACTTTCAATTTGTTAGGTTATATATTTTTATACTCCATATCATGTATTTCACATTGATTATATCTTGATATTTATCATCCTATAATACACTAACTTCTTTCCAACTACTACTAGTATAAACTAAGCTTATTTACATATTTTCTATTACACGGATTTGTACCACATGATTATGCATAATTTCATTTCTAGATTTATTTGTATAGATTTGACTATATCTTTTTATTTGTATATATACTAGAAGGCATTTAAATATTTCATTGTTCCATGACTCTAAGAAAATTCCTTTCACTTTGTGTATAATTTGGACATGTGTTTGTGTCTTTAAGTGTACTTCTTGATTGTGTATGTGGGAATTTAAACATGTCCCTCCATGTGGCTCTAAGCCAAAATTTCATGCTCTTTTACATATGCATGCATTTTAACATGTCCTTGTATGTGTACCTTTTCTTAGACTATGATATGTGTTCATTTCCCTTCTATTGTGGCCCCTTAGTCTATTTTGTGTGCCTCATGTGTTTTTATGTATGCTTTCATGTATTCATCATGGTCATGACATTTATATCTCTCTTGTTGATTTGACATCTAGTTTACGATGTTATGAGGGATCTCATGCATAGTCTCTTTCTCCTTAGGTTCCTTGAAGGACATCATTCCCCATCTTTCCAAGTAGTTTACTTAGATTATATTTAGATTTGTTGTTCATATACATGTTTACATTGTTATATATATATATATATATATATATATATATATATATATATATATATATATATATTAACAACCTTGTGAATGCTAGGTCTAACATACATCATACATTGTTAACTTATGCTCAAGATATTTTACATTATGATGTCATGTATACACAGTATATTAGTTTATCACATAGATATCATATATTTTTAGTCTAACACACATGATGCATAGCTTTTATTTTAAGGATAGTTATTATATAGGTTCAGTGAATCCCCTCAAAAGAAGGGGAATTCATAGGGGTTTATCATAGATATCAAACCATGATAGTGTACTCAAAACATGGTTTTCATCATATAGACACAAATTATAGAGCTTAGACTCTAGAATAAATAGTGAAATATAGTCACACATAGATCAGTCTCAGTTTTTTCTAAAAATAACACTTCTATACAATAGTGAAGTACATTACTAGCATTGAAATGTGTTATAGTCCACCTATCATGTTATTGACCAATAGCCTAAGAAAATAGAAATTTTAGAAAGTTACAATATTTACAGTTTATATTTTCACAATCTCACTCATAAATTATTAGGTATGCTTCATAAATAGTCAATTTTTATACATAATTATGTAGGTTTCATGAGATTGGGGGCATCATACATGACATTATCACTCTAATTTAAGTTTTAGATATGTATACACATAGATTATTATAACTCATTCATGAATATATATGCATATATATCAGAATTGGGGGCATGTTTGCCCCACATTATTTCCATATACTCATTTTTTCACTAGTTCTCTTAAATGGAATGAAAATACCATGTCATTATCCACTTGTATATTACATACACCATATGCTCCAGTTTTGCATAAGGATTACACCATATTGATGCCTCATTTCATGTACAATGGTTGATATTCCTGAGTGGTCCAAATTTGTTTACATTCTTGAGTGGTCCAGAGCCATTTTACATTCTTGAGTTTATGAGTGACCTAGATCGATCTTATATATAGTTTTATGACATCACAAAGTTTCAATTTTAGATCCATATACTACACATGGGTAGGCAATGATGGATACATATCTTACCTGAGTTCTTGAGCCACCTATACAAGAGGGTTGGATAATTCATCATTCAAATCCAAGTTATTCATAGATTATGATCCATCAAACAAGGTTGGCCAATTATGGAGTCAAGGCCATCTTGAGTTATTGAGCCACCCACACATAGGGAGTAGGAAAGCCATCATCTTAGTCCAAGATATTCATTATTTGATCACCATCTACACACATATGATATCACTAGGATTTTTCATTTTTTCATGTACCCAGTGAGGTGTATTCATTATTTTCCTCTCTCTCTCACATCTTTTTACTCAATTTTGTCTTTTCTTTTGATGTTTCTTAAAGACTAATTCATATATGTTTCATTTTAAGGATACATAATGCAACACAATTTTTAGACTCTAACCCACATTCATAAGCTTCATCTCATAGGTAATTCTAAGTACATTTTTCTTTCCTTTATCCTAGTTATTTCACCTTACTCAATTTCTATAATAAAGGGGAGGCAAACATAGTCATCTAAAATATCATTTTTAATGTAATGAGTGTCACTTGAGACAAACCTATCCTTAGATTATCCCTAGACCTATATTAGGTCCTATTTTGATCATTTTCCAACTTCTATGCACATATAACCCTTGCACAAATATACCAAAAGCTATATTGAGCCATCACCTAGGCATCTTCAATCCTTTTTCACATTTTCTAACCATCTAGAAAATATCGCACCCCTATTAGTCAATAATTCAATGTGTTATTTTCAAATGGGGCATCACTATTGAACCTTATCTTCCTTTACCCCTAATGGATATCTTTTCACTCCCCAAAGCATCTAAGGGTCAACCTAGACTCATTTCATGTATTGATAAGTAGCAGAACACTATATAAATACCACTATCATTAATTTATCCCTTAGATGTAAATTTTCATGACCAAGCTTAGAAATAGTTACACAAATTAAGGTTATTGATCTTTATTTACCTCTATTTCTACACACATCCATCTAAAATATTCTAAATCTTAGTTTTACTTAGATTTTTAGTCTCAATCCACACTTAAAACATCTAAATTGGCATTCATACTCAAGCATACTTGTATCACTCTCACTTTCACTAGCATTAAATTGGGATAACTACATTGGGTTTGATCCCCTTTTGAGTTATTGGTATGTAGGCAGTGCTTAGCACATGGGTGTTAAGGTCTCACCTAGCCTACCCATCTTCTTCCACTTGTGTTCATCAAAACCTAGCAATTATGGAGGCTTAGGGTTTTGTAGTGAAATTAGTCAAAATGAATAGAAAATGATTATATAAGTCACTATTATATAGGAACAATCTTCCTAAAATATAATGAAGGTCTACCCATAATTTCATTATTTTACCTACATAGGGTCATTAGTGTAGCATAAGAGGTTAGTAGTGTAGTGCACTATTGGTAAAGAAAGTCATGATATTGTTTGAGAAGGGTTTTGACACTTGCTCTCTAATAAAAAAACTCTACCCTACTCTTGCATCACTTCCCTACCTACCACTTGTCCATATTAGTTATATTTTTAACTAAGTACATCTTTTATAATTCATTACTATTTATAGAATATTCAAATAAGTTAATTATTGTGTAAATCAATGGATATTGATATTGTAGTATTTTATTCACTGATTCATTAATCATCCTTTTATCAACCTTAGGGTTACATTCCATAATCCTAAAAAAATATAAATTAGGTAGAAATATAGTCATATTAGTGAATTAGTTTTAACATCCATCATATGCTAAATAAATTTTGGTTTAGATCACCACACAATAACACAAACCCAAATACACTAATCATGATGACTAATAAGGCATCATAGAAAAAAATAAACACAAGGGAGTTGGAAAAATAATAACATACAATGAGTACACATATCTAAAAGGAAACATTAGCTCACTATGAAGAATATTATTGTTAGATAGAATATAAAATTCCTAAAGGTGATTGATAAAAAATTGGAAAGGTCAAACCCATGGAAAACACATGGATGTGTGAGTGTAGGTAATAAAATATGTTTTTATATAGCATATCAATCTTTTAAACATGAAAAAGAAAACTAATTAGGTCTCTACCCTTTAGTTCTAGACCTTCATGTTGCTAAAAGGCTCACATTTATCATCTCATTGTGCCTAACTACTTATCTTATATATTGACTATCATTTTCATGACCCATATCACTTGTACACTAAAAAAATATTAAAACATTATTTATATGATTCATTTTTAATTATATACCCTCCATATTTTTCTATCCTATTAAACACTTTCATTCACATAGGGACACTAACATCGATGTTATTGTCTAGATTCCTTATCTAGTGTTTGTACATCAAAAGTCATACAAGTTGAAAATATTTTGAAATATATGAGTTGGCCTATTTTTATTATCTAACCCTTACATGATAAATTTTTAAAAGGTTTTGTATAAATATAGATAAAATCTTACTCATTAATCATCTATAAAATACCAAGCAAGCACCTATTCAAGCTCATTTAATCAATTTTGCAACTGATTTATACTTCCCTATTCTTCCCTATTTCTATATCAGTCATAGGATAAGTCATATTAAAAGTATAAATAATTTAAATAAAAATCCATGGGAGATATTTTTTAAGTTAAAAGTTACATCACTATGTGCCCTTACTGTTGAGACATGGACCAGCTAGGACTCGAACCTAGGACCTTCCATATGCTGTTGGAGTGCTCTACCACTAAGCTACTAGCCCCTCTTAGACCAGTCCATCTTTAGTCTGAGTGTGGCTTAACACCAACACCCCCCCTTAAGCCACACCTCTCATGTGTTTGGGGCTTCTAGCCTCAGCCTGACTCTGATACCATGTTGAGACATGGACCAGCTAAGACTCGAACCTAGGACCTTCCATATGCTGTTGGAGTGCTCTACCACTGAGCTACTTGCCCCTCTTGGACCAGTCCATCTTCAGTCCAAGTGTGGCTTAACACTAACACTTACATATAGTATATTTCACCCTTATGCACACATGAGCCCACACTTAGTGTCACATCCTAGTTTTTCTTTAAGATGAATAACCTTTTTATTTTTAGATTATTATGGTTGTTGTTTGATTTAATTTTGTTTAATTCATATTTATGTTGTATGTTGATTATGGGATATCAATATGTTGTTTAATTTACATAATTTATTTTCTATGAGATAGTTGCACTTTCATATTCTATACTTGATGATCATATTTTTTAGTTATACAACAGTATTTTATGGATAAATTTATGTTTTGAGTTAACTAACTTCATTGGTGTGAGGTGGACATAGGACAAATCCATCCCCTAAAGTGTGATAAAGGGAGGGCATCATCAGAGATGATGGTGTAGATGTAGGTATTAGGGATGATAGAGAGAAAAAATAGAAACCCATGCACACACCATAGTAGATTAGCATGTTTATTGATTATTTTTTTAGTTATATAGTTGTAGTATGTTTTGATTTATATTATAAATGTTTGTTGTGATCTTGTTGTTGTTTGATGATTATGTTATTTTTATTATGTGATTACACTAATTTAGTTGTGTTACTACATTAATAGTTGTTTATGTTATTGCTTGGTTGATTGAATGAATTTGTACCTATCTTATTGTGACTTACCTCTATTTAGGATATAACTATGTATATTATGAATAGTGCTTGTTTGAATTCATAGTTGTAGGTATTAGCTAGATTTTAATAATGTGTTCAATTGGGTTATTATGTGATTATGGATGTTTATAAGGTTACTATTATCATTGATAATAGTTGAAAAACCTAAATTAAGTGATTAATAATATATAATTTATTTTTTAGCATTAATGAATGACATTGGTTTAGCATTGTTTCTATTCAAATTTTGCTTTCTACATTCAAAAGATAGAAAATGAAGAAACTTAAGGAAATGGTCAAGGCCTGTATGCACCTGGATATAGTCTGCGCACCGTAGTCCAGACGCTTGTGAGTACTCCTCTTTGGCTGTGGAGGAATGACACCTGCAAACAAAGAGACTTGGACAAAAAGGTATTAGATGGATAGGTGGTGGGTTGCCAAGCGAAAGCTTGTTCCCAGAAGTATGAAAACTTCCTTAAGGGAGGTCAACCCACTGGTAAAAGACAGATAAAAGACTGAGAAAATATAGAATGCCAGAATACTGAAATAATGACAAACTTAGAAAAGAAAGAGAAGACAAATGTTTACCTGAAAGGAGCTGTTGGGCTGATCACGGTCATCGAGGTCGGGGATGTTGCCAATGTCAGTTGTCTGGTCTACCGACGTCAATCGAGGTAATGACCGGTGTCGGTCGAGGTAGTGCCCTGTAGTCAGGTCTAGTCAAGTTTCTTGGTCTATGGACAGGTCTGATTCATGAATGGGTCTAAGACAGAATTTATGGATGTGCTTGAATGGTTTGGGGAATGGTTTGGGTCTGATTAGATGCCCTGTGCAGGGTCTTTGTTGGCAGGAGGGGTGAGGAAGTTGTTTGGGACTACACTGAAAGGGTGATAGGGTGAGAGGAAGATGGACAGAGGACAAGTTCTGAGAAGGCTTTTCAGCCTCTCAAGGGGAAAGACAGAGGAAGAAGGAGACAATGGATATGCCAGATAACTGAAACTAAATGAAAGAATGAAGTAAAATAATGAAATTGCTTACCTTTTGGGCTTGCTGAATGAAGAATGGAGGAGCTACTGTTGGAGCCACAGAAGACTTGTTGCAAGAGGAAATCTCTGATCAAGAGTCCCTGCACCTGTTGCTGTTGTTGCATGAGGTCCAGAGAGAAGAGAGTCGAATGCCGAAGTGCGAAGAGAATTCCGTTTGTGAGTTTAGGAGGCCGGGGGGTCTGCAAGGAATGCAAAAAATGGTCTTGAAGGCTACCGACATCGGCCGCAGGGTAGCTGATGTCGGTAGTGGCAGAATGGGGACAGAGACTAAAAATAGTCTCTGTCTGTTCTTGCACACCGCCGGGTCGCGGGGTTGTGGAGAAACGGTCATGAGGATGGTAAATGGGCATGGTAGGAGGATAAAATGGAGATTTGGAGTAATAAAAGCTAAGAGGGAGGTAGGGGGATCCAAGGAGGGGATCCAAGGTGGCAAGGGTGAGGTGGAAAGGGGGCCACTAATTAAAATATTTAAGTTATTTAAATTTAATGAATGGAGAGGACTAAGGTAAGGGTTAAGATAGGGGACAAGGGGAGATGACCAAGGTGCAGACACATTTCTGGTGTCTACATTTGCCCCTTTTTGTCTTGTTGGATGTTCTTGATGAACTGCAAGACAAAAATAGGAGTTGGTTGCCCCAGGATGAGGATGAGGTGTTCCCCCCTCAAAGTGAGAGTCGAGAGAAGGGAACTGGAGATCGAGTGTCGATTTGACAGAGAGATGGATAGAGAGATGAATAGAGAGATGGTGAGTGAAAATGCTATAATAGTCGTGATTGCGTGTATACCACTTCACGGGATGGTCGGGTCAAATTGTCGCATGTCGAGGGTCGAGGAGTACCAAAATTGAAGTAACCGGGCCCTAGCATTTAGTCGTCTGCTGATCGGGTTACTCAACCTAAGCTGAAGCTCCAAATGGTCATCATGTTTCAGGTATCCTGGGCTCAAGATGTGCTCCCAGAAACATGAAAAAGCCACAAGTAGTAGGGATCAACCAGCTCGTGATCCTATACTTGTGAAAGTCAAAAATAAGTTTGTAGACAATTCTGCTAACCAGTTGTGAGGTAGCTTACAGGCCAAAACAACCAAGGCAACATGGTCTTGGAAGGGGTCAAAGTTGGAGGAGATAGGCATGATCTCCAATGGTCATGGGTCAAGGTGGATGGATGGATGAAAGGGGGTGGCCGAGCTAACCTCAGAAGATGTCACGTCATCCGAGTGCTACCTACATAGCCCTTTGTGTGAAGGGCCTCAGGCCAATGTAGTTCTCCCTAAAGGGGAGGAAGGGTCAAAGAGATTGATTGGTCTTGGTCAAAGTGGTCGATGGACTGGATTGGTTTTGGATGAGGTCAAGGTTAAAGTCATAAAGAGGAACGGTTTGCCCATCCGAGAGATGAACAAACGAGGGTGGTCGAGCTAACCCTAGAAGACGTCGTGTCTTCTGAGTGCTGCCTACATAGCCCCGGTCTCAGGGCCTCAGACCAATGTAGTTTAGACTGAGAGTCTGAGTGGCAGATAGGTGGCCAAAATATTTGAATGATTGGTTTTATTCAAGGTCGGAATGATGAGGAGAAAAAAAGATGCTACAACCTTTTCCACATGGTGTATTCTGCAACATTGGTCGAGAGGTCTTTCATTCCTAGCAATTGTCCATAGTCATGATGGACGTATATTAAAAATGAATTGGGGCCTATTTATGATTTAGCAAGTATTGGTTTATGCTTAACATAAATTGGGTCTAGTCGATAGTTTCCATGTGTATTGTTGTCCATAGAAACTATGTGAAAAGGATGGAGGCGATGTCTGATGTCATGATGAAAAATGATGAAAATGTCGAGGTTGGAGTTGAGTCGATTGGATTTGACAAGTGATGAAGTTGAATGTGACCAAAGTGTAGAGGAGAAGTGAAAGGCAAATTGCTCTTTTATTGACAAGGACCGAAAAGAGATCATAAATAGGGGTTGTTAGAACAAAAGCCCCATTCATGCGTTGTGTCAGTGACCAGGGTTGTGTTAGAATGGTAATCAAATCACTTCAACATTAAAGTGAGCTCGAAGTCCCTTGAGCAGGTGTTGGGATAGGAAGATGATAGGGTAACCCAGTTTAAGAGCAAGAATAACCTTGCCCCTTTTTTATAGGAGACCCTGAGACAACTAGAAGCCAAGTCCATGACCCCTTTTTTTTTTTTTGGTGCAGACTGATCGATGCAGGAAGTCTACATAGAGATGTCATTTTGCTTTGTGGTCATGTTGTGAAGCTGATCGATGTAGGAAGATTCTAAAAAAAGAAAGTGTTGTTTGTAGCAAGATTTAGTCATAGCCATCCTTCGAGGGAGTGGTCTATATTTTTGCTTTATATAAGTTTGAATAGCTGTCCTTCGAGGGAGCAGTCTATTAGCTATAACAATGATAATACAGTTGTCCTTCGAGGGAGCAGTTTGCTTTTTAATTTGATTTTATGACCTTGGACATGTTTTGACATCATGAGGTTTTTTTTTTTTTTGGCAGGATGTGGAGTCATGGACAAGACTATAGAAGGTCAAGGGCTCCCTTTTATTAGGACAAGGCACCCATGCATCATAAAAGGGTTGTAGAGGACTTGTTTAGGGGAATAGGGTTGAAGGAATAAGGATTAAGAAGATGAGGATTGCTCAAGGGACGAGCTCAAGTTACATGTCAAGTGGACGAGTACTCGACTAACAGAAGAATGGTCGAAGATGCAACGCATTGAGAGGCTTAGGTTCTAGCCATCTATCGAGAGAAGATAGACGATAAGTCCCTGACCCATACTTGTGCGTGATGATGAAAGGTCCAAGCCAATTAGGGGCGAATTTGCCTCGCTTACTTTGCTCCATATTGGTCACATGCTGATTCTCTTTGAGGGCGAGGTCTCCGATGTTGAAATCTCATTCTCACAGATTTTTGTCATAGGCTCACTTGATGCGATTTTGATAGACATGGAGATGATTGAGGGCAGCAAGACGGCGTTCATCAAGTAACTCTAGTTGAGCTAAGTGATCTTGATGAAAGTCATCGTTGGAGAGAATGTCATGCAAAGAGATGCAGAGAGACGGGATCTATACTTTGAGAGGTAGGATAGCCTTTGTTTCGTACATGAGAGAGAAAGGGGTAGCACCCGTGGAGGTTCGGATGCTAGTCCGGTAGGCTCACAAAGTGAAGGGAATATGAATGTGCCAATCCCTTCCAGTGTCATTGACCACCTTCATGAGAATCTTAGTCAGAATTTTGTTAGAAGCCTCGGCCTACCCATTTGCTTGTGGGTAGTAAGGCGAAGAAAAGCTAATTTGGATGCCAAATGAGTCGTATAGTTTTTGGACAGTCTTGTTTTTGAAGGACTTGCCGTTGTCGATGATGATTTTGTGAGGAACACCAAAATGACAGATGATGTGGCTGCTAATGAAGTTGACAATTTTGTCAGCTTTTGTGGAGACGAGAGGAATGGCTTCCACCCACTTGGTGAAATATTCGGTGGTAGTGATGATGGATTGATGACGAAGGGATGAGTGAGGGTTAATCTCACTGATGAGATCTAAACCCCACTGAGAAAAAGGCCAAAAATCTTGAGCGACTTCTAAGGCATGGCTAGGGAGATGAAGCAAGTTAGAGTTCTACTAACACTTGATGCAACACCTAACATAGTCGCTACAGTCTTGATGAAGAGTGGGCCAATAATAACCCAGGCGAAGGATGCGCTTGGCAACCGATTTTCCACTGAAGTGTCCACCACAAATCCCATCGTGGACTTGTTTTATGGCATGAGAGGCTTCAGTGGATGTTAGACAGTGAAGGAGGAGGCCGTCGAAGCCTCACTTATAGAGAAGACCTCCTAGCATGGTATAGCGAGCTGTGTGCTTGATGAAAGCTTGTCGCACATTGCTAGAGAGGTTGGGAGGAATGACAGAAAGAGACAAGTAGTCCACAAGTTGTTTATACCAGTCATCTCATGGACTAGAATTGATAGTGTTGATATGATTGATGTGAGGAGAGATGTATGAAGGCAATGGTACACGATGCATCGTGACAAAAAGTCGAGATGTTGATGATGAAGATGGGATATGCGAGGCAAGAGAAGCCATGGTGTCAGCAAACTTGTTTGTGGATCGAGGAACAGTCTGTAAGAGGTAATGGTCAAAAGATGCCAGCAAAAGATCGACACGGTTTTTATACCTTTGAAAAATTTCATTTTTACAGAGGTATGAACCGTTGACTTAATTGACAATGAGCTGCGAGTCACCGAAGATGTTGATAAACTTGATGTGGAGAGAAAGCGCGGTTTGAAGTCCCAAAATTAAGGCCTCGTATTCGTCCATATTATTGGTACAATCAAAGTCAAGCTTGAAAGACAAAGGCATGGGCTCCCCTTTGAGAGGGATGAGGATGACCCCTGCACCCCCACCAAGTTGACATTTGGAGCCATCAAAGAACATGGTCATTTGGTAGACGGTGTCATTGGCAGAAAGTGTGGCAATAGACTCGTCGGGAAACTCATATTGCGAAGGTTGATTGTTAGAAAGAGGGGCATCTCCTAATTGATCAGTGATGGATTGCCCCTTGATAGATTTTTGCTAGATGAATTCGAGGTTGAACTCAGCAAGCACCATGAGCCACCGAGCCATACGTTGATTCTGATATGGCTTGGAGTGCATGTATCGAAGAGGGTCAGTGTGGGTGATGACAAAGGTGTTGTGGTTGAGAAGATAGTGGTGGAGCTTGGTAACGGCAAAGACTAATGCCAAATAGAGTTTCTTAGTATGAGTATACCGAGTTTCATAGTCAACCAGTGTTTAGCTGATATAGTAAATCGCTTGCTCACGGTGATGCTCGTCTTGGTGCGCGATCATGGCACCTAACGAATGGTTGGTGGCAGAGATATAAAGGTAGAAGGGTTGGTCATCTTTAGGTGGAATGAGGACTGGTGGAGAGACCAGATAGCTTTTGAGGGCTTTAAAAGCCTCTTGACAGTCCTCATCCCATTTAAAGGAGACGTCCTTCTTAAGGAGATGATGAAAAGGTTGGCAGTGGTCAGAAAGTTGCGAGATGAAATGGCGAATGGACTGGAGCTTCCCTTGTAGACTACGAAGCTACTTGAGATTAGTCGGGGGTGGCATCTCAAGGATAGCATAGATCTTAGCGGGATCTATCTCGATGCCACGGAAGGAAATGATGAAGCCGAGGAGCTTGCCTGAGAGGACCCCAAAGATGCATTTCTTGGGGTTAAGGCAGACATTGTATTGAAGAAGGTGAGAGAAGATGATCTTGAGAATGGTCAGGTGGTCACGGCGAAGCTTAGACTTGCCGAGAAGGTCATCCACATAGTCCTCCATGATTTTGTGGAGGAGATCATGGAAAATGTAAGTCATGGCACATTGATATGTGGCGCCAGCGTTCTTTAAGCCGAAAGGCATGACTCGATAGCAAAAAGTCCCCCATGGGGTGATAAAGGTAGTCTTGTGCTGATCTTTTGGTGCGATCAGGATTCGGTTGTATCCTAAAAACCTGTCCATGAGAGATAGCATCTCATGGCCGGCCGTGAGATCAACAAGCTGGTCAATGTTAAGAAGAGGGAAGTCATCTTTGGGACAGGCTAGGTTAAGGTCACGATAGTCCGTGCAGATCTAAATCCCCCCAGTCACTTTGGTGATTGGGACGATGTTAGAGACCCATTGCAGATAATCGATGGGCTGGATGAAGGAGATAGAAAGAAGGCGCTAAAGCTCCTCTTTGACAAGAAGCGCAACATGGGGATGCATCTTTCAAATCTTTTGCCTAACAATCTTAGCCTCTAGTTTGGTGACAATGTTATGGGTAACAATGGTGGGGTCAATGCCAGGCATGTCACTGTAAGTCCAAGCAAAGGCCTTGCTATGGTCTGAGAGGAACTGGGTGTAGTCAAACTACTCCTGGGCGTCTAAAGATTGGCCAATCTTTAAGACGTGAGGAACATCGGAAGAAGGGAGGTTGATGTCAATGTTTGATTCATTTAACATAACTTGGGTCTCAGAAGGGAGGGAACACTGGATAAAAGAGTCATCGGTACCCATGTAGGAAAGGATGGTGTCATCGTCAATGCAGTGGACAGTGTGAATGGTTGCCGACTCATCCTCTACCATGCTGGGAAAAATGAGAGGGAGAGACCTGGACACCCCATTGAGCTGATAGGTCAGGGGTTCCAGGCGGATGGTGTTTATGAAAAAAAAAACTAGGAGGGATGGAAACCACCGACTCCATAGGTGAAGAAGGAGAAATGGGTGAATTTGGAGGAGATTGGTCAATAGTTAGCTCAGGACAAAGGTCTAAAGGAGCCTGAGTGGGGTCATGATATCCCAGGCCATACCATTTCTTGGCATCATCATCATTGAGCGACTCGATGGGCTAATGGGAGCCCTGCTCATAGCATCTGAAACCAAAACCCTTCCATGCACACCTATAAAAGGTAAGTGTGGCTATCTTTTCCTCCAACGCAGCAGCGTGGTGGGATGTTATAGATGCTGATGAAGATCTTTACTTACAAGAAGACATTTATGAACCTGTGCTTGAAGATCTTCCAGATGAAGCATCCGATGATGAAGATGCAGCAGAGCTAGACTCTCTAGCAGATGATCTTGAACAACCAATGACCAACATGCAGAGAGGATCACGACCTTACAGGTCTAGAGGATTCAATCCTTCATACGAAGCTTATGGTCCCTGGTCTAGAGCACACCAAGAAGTTCCAGAGAGACCAGAATGCCCTAGAGAATGAGGCATTTCAAGAGGAGAATCATCCAGAGGGAGACAGCCCTCTCAGCCACAACAACCTCCAACAATGCACAGACCACAGCATCCTCATGTGCATTTTCCAAGCCAGTTCAAGCCAAGCGACTCCTGGATTAAGAACAAATTCACCAGCAGAGAGCCGCCAAAAGAAATTAGAGAACCTATTTGGGAACAGATAATTCCTGCTAAAGAACCAGTCCTTGCAGCATATCCCAAATGGGATGATGGCTATGAAGAAGAGGATGAAGTCAGAAGCATTTTCTACTCTGACCAAGATTACTGCCCCGGTGAATGTAGTAACCAAGAAGAAGAAGCAGAATCAGAACCTGAAGAAGAAGTCTACTCAGTGCCCATAATTGTGCAAGACCCAGGAAGACAGAAGCTGGTATGTACTAGCATCCCTTCTCTGGAATTACCACAGCCTGCCTATCTAAATCATTTGATTAATGGCCGATTTTCTCAGTTCTTTACATTAGAAATCAATGGCAGATATGTAGATGCACAAGTAGATATAGGTTCTTCTTTGTCTTTTGCAAAACCACAGAGCATTAGTGATTGGGAGACACTAGATGAGAGATTAGCTTATAAAAGCATAGATATCCAGGGGAACAGTTTCACCTGCAATAAATATAAGCATCAGCAGCCCCTGAGAATTCAAAATAAAATCTTCCATTGCGATTTCTTTGCCCTTGAGAAGATGCCAATAGATATCCTTTTAGGAGGATCATTTATTGATAGGTATACGCCCTATGGTGCCAATGCTAAAAGCATTATGTTCACCATAGAAAATGAAAGGCTCAGAATCCCTCGGCTCATTTATGCCACAGAACAATTTCCCAGTGCCATGACTCAAAGTCCTTAAGTAATCCCTGCTGAAATCCTAGAAATTGGTCAAAAGATCAAGTCCTCTATTTGTTCGGACAATCCGCAATAGTTTTGGTTTAAGACAATGCCTGAAATGGAAATCAAAATCATTGAAGGCAAACATATGAAGATTGGGAAACGAATTCCCATTCCAGCACAAGATTACAGTGATATGGAAGCACAGATCAAGGATCTGGAAGCCAATAGGTTCATAGAAAAATCAACTTCTCCTTACTGATGTTATGCTTTCATGGTGAATAAGCATTCAGAGTAGAAGAGAGGAAAAAAAAGAGAATGGTCATCAATTATCGACCATTAAATGCTATAACTGAACCATTTCCATATCCAATCCCAGATAAAAGCTACTTATTAGAGAAAGTTGCAGCTTGCAGATACTTCTCTCAGTTCGACTGTAAATCAGGCTTTTATCAGATACAAGTCAGGGAAGAAGACAGAGCCAAGACAGCAGTCAGTTGCCCCTTTGGCCACTATCAATGGACTGTCATGCCTTTCGGCCTCATGAATGCGCCAGCTTACTATCAGGCGCATATGGATCGCATATTTGAAGGCACTTCTCAGTTTCTATGTGTATATATTGATGATATTTTAATTTTTAGTAATTCTCTAGAAGAACATTCTATTCATCTCTCCACATTTCTTAAGCTGGCCACAGATGTAGGAATAGTGCTTTCTGACGCAATAAAAAGATTGGTATCAGAGCCAGGTTTCTGCTAAAGATCTCTCAGTATTCTGCTGTCAAGGAGCCCATCTACTGACGCGATAAAAAAGATTGGTATCAGAGCCAGGTTTCTGCTAAAGATCTCTCAGTATTCTGCTATCAAGGAGCCCGTCTACTGAGTCATGGCACTGGGAAATTGTTCTGTGGCGTAAATGAGCCGAGGGATTCTGAGCCTTTCATTTTCTATGGTGAACATAATGCTTTTAGCAGTGGCACCATAGGGCGTATACCTATCAATAAATGATCCGCCTAAAAGGATATCTATTGGCATCTTCTCAAGGGCAAAGAAATTGCAATGGAAGATTTTATTTTGAATTCTCAGGGGCTGCTGATGCTTATATTTATCACAGTGTTTCTTAGGGAAGGAGTGGCGCTTATAGGATAATTGCCGGTGACGCTGCTTCTGGTGACGTCGTGGTTGGATATATGGTCGGCAGCCATAAGGGGCTGTTTCAGGGAAAATGGGAGCAATAGAGACAGCTTGATGCTTGCTGAGTTTCATCAACCACTTCTTGGACTCTAGCTGTCGGTTGCCGACAGGAGGAGCAAACTCATCAATCAATAATCTGTACAAAGCATTTAAAGAATCTGGCTGGTTATGAACACGAGCATGTTGCTCTGCTTCGGGTATAGCATCCCACCAGAGGTTAGTGATTCCCCATAGATATTTGATAGCAAAACTGGTAGTGCCAGCTTGGTCTAGATGAGACTGGACAGCAAGAACACGCATGGTATTACACCAGGTAGCTATTTCATTTAACGGGTCCAAAAGATCATCTATGTTGAGATACCAAGGTTGTAAGTGTATATGGGTACGCTTCATTAGGGAATGACTGGTTGACTTTTTTATAGTTTTAAAAGAAGGGCCAAAAGATACTGAACAAAGAGGTCTTGAGGACGATTCAGCTTTCTGGTCTTCTTTTGATAGCCAGCTAAGACTATCATCTAGGCTATCTAGCTTAGAGTCTAAAGAATCAACTTTCTTCTGTATGTTAGCAACAGTGTCTTTAATAGACAACACATCTCTACATAAATCAACAAAATTCTCAGATAAATGAGCATTGAACCTGGGGACATAATTTCTCTATTTAAACTCATTTGAAGGATTGTCATAAGCGGCTGAAAAATACTGTACAACTCCAGCGGCTTGTCGATGAACTCCTTTAGGTGTTTACCATCGTCCACCTCTGTAGAGAGTTATTGTATCTTCTGTGAAAAAATCAAGACTGTCTTCTCGAGGAAGACTCATTAGTGTATGTGGCAAATCTTTGCCAAGATTTACCTCTCCATCCTCTATAAGAATATGACCAGTTTTTACAGATCTACGGGATGAGGACGTAGACGGTCGAGATGGAGAAAGATGAGACTGCATGGACAGGGATCTAGTGTGCAAAGGTGGGGTTGACAAGAAATTAGAAGTCTAATGTGAATGGTTGGGGTGAAGAGAGAGGATTGCCATTGGTAGGAGCTTGATTGAGTCCCCCATAGATAAGGTTGGTTCAGAGGTGAGGAGGACCATAAGGCACGACCATCCCAATTCGATGGTCGTAACTGGGACTATGATGAAGGTGTCTGTACTCTTGCGGAGTTTGGAACATGTCTAGGGTCAACAAGTGATATTCCCTGAGTGATAGTCGTTGGAAGATGTCTTCCATGGGGTCTTTGGTCGTCGCTTGAAGAGGAGGGGTAAGGGCGACCGCCGATTGCGAACTAGTCAAAGCTTTCGTGGATGAAGGCGGTGCCGGGGTTGATGGTTTGATAGGAATGAGGATGTCATTGGGACGGTAGGTTGTGTTGCAAGTTTTGAAGGGTGAAGGGTCAGCGGGAATGGTGTGGACTTGCCCGTCATGCTCAAATTTCACACAACGGTGCAGGGTGGAAGGGACACAGGCCATGGTGCGGATCCAAGGTCGGCCAAGTAACATGTTGTATTGAAACTCTCCTTCGATGATATAGAAGAGCTCTGGGACTATGTGGACCAATGAAAATGTGAAGGACAACTGTGCCAATGGTCTTGGCGGTGGTGTCATTGAAAGAGTGCAAGATCGCGTCAGTTTTGGAGACGCAATTCTTGGGAAGAGCCAACTGATCAAAGGCATGGGTGGAGATAATGTTGATGCTAGCGCCTCCATCGATCATAATGCATTTTATGTGTGTCCGATCAACATAGGCAGTGATGAAGAGGGCGGCGTCCTAATCTTTCGTGTTAGATGTGGGAATCTCATAATTGCTGAATGTGATGGAGGCAATAGGAGATAAAGAATGGATGAGGGCAGTGAGTGGTTGGGGGTCCTCGGGTTGGACCTCTGCTTCTTGGAGGGCTCAAATAAGGGCTTGACGATGCTGGGGCGAGGATTGAATGAGATCATAAAGGGACATCTTCACGGGCGTCTGGTGAAGCTGTTTCACCATGGAGTCATGAATCGGCCCGGAAGAGGAAGATGAAGACGGCTGAGATGCACCAAGGATAGAAATTTTAGGCTTGGGCGTAAGAGGTGGCTTGATGAAAGGGTAGGTCCAAGGAATGGTGGCTTTTTCTTTCACCTTGTCCTTTTGTGACCTAGTGGTTATATGGATAGCATTGATCTCAAAGATAGGAGGTGAAGAAGGGGTCATGGCCTGCTGGTGAGATGTTGATGTGGTTGAAGAGGTTGGATGGGAAGGAGTCAAGGTTTGGTCAAGAGTGTCCTCAAGGAGAAGAGTGTCCTTCTCCATATAACGGTGAATGACAGCCTTGAGGGTACAGTAAGTCTCGGTATCGTGTCCTGGTGTATGATGATACAAGCAAATCTTCGTGTCGTCGAACCAAGAGGGCTTGGACCTGAGAGGTTGGAAAGGCCTGATGGGTGGAAGGGTTATGTTGGAAGTCTACAGAAGTTAATGCAATATCAATGAGTATGAGCCCGTTAAAGGGTCCATGCTAGTTGATATGTGCAAGGTTGGTGACTTTTTCTTAGGTGGAGTTGGAGGAGGCTTCCGTACCACTTTGTGGGTTGATGGTGCGGGGACAGGCGGAGATGGCACTTTCTGTGTGAGAAGTACCACCTTTTTAGGAGAGGGTAGGCTAGAGGTAGGCAGAGGAAGCAAAGGAGGCAACTAATTTTGATTAGAGGTCAGAGTGGGAAGGATTCTGGTCAGGGTTGAAGGATGGGGGCCCAACAGAGAAGGCAATGGTGACGGGGGAGGAGGCGTTCGCTTCTGTGGTCTGGCAGTCTTCTTTGACTTGTTTGGAAGACTACTACTGGTCGAGGTCTGTTCTAAGTCCACCTTCACTTGCGGGTGAGTGAGGGTAGAGACAGGGTGAACGCCAAGTGACTTGATGGGTTTAGATGGGGCAGATGCGGGTTTTGGTCTTGATGGGATTGGTTGAGGTTTGAGAGTCTGGTTTTTGTTGAGAGTCTTGGGAGATTCTACCTTAGGAGGATTAGCAGCATGTGATGAGAGGGCACGGGCATGTTGAAGGGCTTTAAGACGCTCCCACAATACCTGTTGCATCACTTTCCTTGAAGGGAGAAGTTCAATTTTCTCCACTAATCAGGAAAATGGCTGAGAAGATGATGGATGAGATTTGGGTCCTTGAGAAGATGTTGACGGTTGCGGTGCCGAAGATGAGATGGGTGTAGCAACCTCAGACCCATGGCATGATGAAGCTGTGATAGATGCATCTTGGGTTGGAGATGAAGGAGAGGCAGGTTCTTCCCTGGGTGGAGAAGAAACCGGAGAACGAGGCTCCTCAAGTGGGTAAAGGGCAGGGATGATGGTGCCCTCCACTTGCGGTCGAGGAGTAAGAAGGGTCGGGTCCTCCATAGGCAATAGGAAGGAGGATGGCGAGACCGGTGGTGCTGGTAAGGTTGAGGCGTCCTCCAAGATGAGAGAGGTTGATGGAGAACTAACTGGGGAAGGAGGCTCATCCACATGTGATGGACTGATAGATGGACTAACCTCTTGAAGTTGGCCGGGGACAAAGGGCGAGACCGTATTGACTGTTCGAATGTTGTGTTCATGAGTGTCATCAATTAAGGTCCGGACATTGTTTTGGGTCGGCGGATGATTGGGGAAAGGTTGCTTGAAGATGTCAATGGCCTGATTAGGGAGTGCATTGGGATTGTCTAGCACGAGGTCACCCCTTTCAAGCATGTCCTGGATTATGTTTTTAAAAGTTTTGCAATTCTTTGTGTCATGTCCTTTAACACAGTGGAAGTTGCAGAAGTCATGTTCCCTATACCACGTGGGAATGGCATGTGAGGGATCAAATTGTGGAGGAGGTCAGGCTTGGGGAGATTGAGAACCCCCTGTTTAACAAGTTTTTCCAGCACAGACGTGTATGATTCTCTAAGAGGAGTATACCGTTGTTGTACGTATCTCTGCTAGAATTGATGGGTGGTGCTCTGAGATGTGGATGGCTCAGGCTGATTATTCGAAGATGAGGAGGATTAAGGTCTAACGACCACAGCGTTAGCTGAAGCTTTAGACTTAAGATTAGATGATGATGGTTTAGAAGAAGAGGAGTCATTGGTCTTAGAATTGGGATTCTTGTTCCACAACTTGACTTTATTCTCCTCAATGGCATGTAACTCAAGTTTGCGGGCCATCGTGAAGGCTTCGTCGAAAGTGCAGAAGGTCTGAACCCTCAAAGTGGAAGAAATATGTCTAGTGCAGGCTTGGGAGAAGAGTTCAATAAGTTTAGGCTGGGGTAAAGAAAAGGAGAGTTGATTGATGAGACCTCTCCATCGAGCAACGAATTCAGCTATGGAATCATCCTCGAATTGATGGATAGAATAGAGGTCTGTGATCGAGACCTTCTTGGAGATGTTGATGGAGAAGTGATCGAGAAAGAGCTGGGCCAACTGTGTGAATGTGAAGAGGGAATGGCTGGGAAGGGAGCTGTACCAGTCAAGCACAGCACCCAAAAGAGACATGGGAAATGTGCATAAAAGCAATGCATCATCATGGGAAATAAGGTAACAGGCATGTCTGAATGCCCGTAAGTGTTGTTGTGGGTCTTCTTTGCTTTGAAAGAGAGAAAATTTTGGAAGTTCCCACTGGCTAGGATATGGCCTGATTGGGATGGAAGGATGAATGGGATCGTTGCAAATTTGCTCGTAAGAGAGAGCATTGCGTGAGCCAGAAATGGAGGTCTCTAAGCTGGACATCTTGTCCATCAGCATTTTGATGATATCTGCCAACGGATTGATGGGTGGAGTGCCCCCTAGGTTGTAGGGCACTTGGAAGAGGCTAGAGGAGGCATACGACATAGTTAGTTGTGCCTGTAAGGGTGCAACATAAGGATAACTAGTCGCAGGGATAGAAGAGAAGGCTAAAGGTGGTTGGGTAGAAGGCATAGCTAGGCCTGATGTTGCCACGAGAGGTTGGATTGTGGTAACAGGGGCCAATGGATGGGAAGCCACCCTGGTGTTGATAGGGGCCAGAGTAGGCAGAATAGAGATGACAAGGTTCTGAAAAGGAGTGGATAGCAATTGAGTGGGTTGAGGTTGACAGGGGGCCGAAACCCCAATGGAAGTGGGCCCAAAGATGGAGGGAGAGGCCACACCTAGAGGGTTGGTCAAAGTCTGGTCATTGGTCAAGGTGATAGCTTGAGTGTCTAAAGGTTGAACTATGGACTCTGTCGATACGGCCGTAGTCATGACAAGAAAAGTTGGCATTCCATAAATCGGATTGCCCAAGGAGTCCCACATTTGGCTATGCGCGAGATAGTGCTGCAAGGCCTTGACGTTGAGGTCCAAGAATCATGCGAAGTCTTGGTCCCCTTTTGGGACAATAGGAGTCTAAGGCGAGGTTGGACGGGTAGGAGTTCTTTCGGTCTCTGAGTTGAACTCCATGATAGGACTGGTTAGGGACGGGGTAGACGGAAGTGGTTGACGGCTAGCGTGGTTGACAAGAGCCTTGGCTTGACTACAAGTCAGAACCATTCAAGGCAAAGAAGGTTCAGGTTTCAGAAACTGTGTTTTTCAGTTTTAGAAAACCAGGATGGAGTTTTTGGCAGAGAAAGGATGGGTTTCAAGGCTGCTATTTTGAAGAAAAGGACAGTGACAGAGACCAACGTCAGTTGAAAAACCAATGTCGGTAAAAAAGATGGCCGACATCAGTCAAATAACCGATGCTGACAAGAAGAGGAAACTGACGTCGGTGATAAAACTGATGTCAGTGACTGTGTTTTCCAGAGACCCAAAAGATTTGGAGATTCTTGGAAAAACAATGAAGAAAGCATCCTCACACACTCAAACAAACAGATGAGAAGAGAAAAACAGAGAGAGACAGACAGGCCCTAAGCGATAAATCCTAAGAATTAACTTTAGAATCTTGTGGCTTATGCCTTAGATGAATGTTTGGGAAGGTTGGCTGATAGAAGGGTCCTAGAAGAGGCAGCCTATGGATGGTTTCTGGTCTTGTTTAGGCACTCAAAAGTCTGTGTTAGGTTTGGTATGCGGCCTGGTGCTAAGGAGCAAGCTCCCCTTACTTCACGATTCCAGTGGTAAGCTGGTCTCGTTTAGCCAAGATATACCTCGCCTAGAGACTATCCTCCGCCAGACAACGGAGTGGGCTTTCCCCTTGGTGATGAAATCCAAGTGATATTTCCAGGTAGGGGTAAGGTATCCGCTGGGGGATGAAATCCCAGTCAGGCCTTGTCTCAAGTAAGTTTTATGTTTGTTTTAGTGCATGTGGTTCGGTAGTGTAACATCAAGTGATCTACGATTTATTCAATATGTGTTTTACTAATTACTAGGTGTGGACTAATGCAAGCACAAGCAGAAATGCAATGCAAAGTGTTTTAATGCCCCAAGTCGAAATGTGAGATTCGGATGAAAAACAAGTTTGAGAAAGGGTTCGAGAGTATGATGCTTAGACTAGTCTAGAAGTGTAAGAAAGAAAAGAAAGATTCATTTTAGTCCTGCTTATGATGTCATTTGGAATAGAAGAAAGAGACGAGAAGGGAGGAGCCTAATGCACCTAAATGAATGACAAGAAAAGGAACCCGAGGAAGAACCTAAGGTCCCACCGGGCGTGCCAGAATGTTTCTATTCAAATTTCGCTTTCTACATTCAAAAGATAGAAAATGAAGAAACTTAAGAAAATGGTCAAGGCCTGTATGTACCTAGATATAGTCTGCGCACTGTAGTCCAGATGCTTGTGAGTACTCCTCTTTGGCTATGGAGGAATGACACCTACAAACAAAGAGACTTGGACAAAAAGGTATTAGATGGATAGGTGGTGGGTTGCCAAGCAAAAGCTTGTTCCCAGAAGTATGAAAACTTCCTTAAGGGAGGTCAACCCACTAGTAAAAGACAGATAAAAAATTGAGAAAATACAGAATGCCAGAATACTGAAATAATGACAAACTTAGAAAAGAAAGAGAAGACAAATGTTTACCTGAAAGGAGCTATCAGGCTGATCACAGTCACCGAGGTCGGGGATGTTTCCGGCATCGGTTGTCTAGTCTGCCGACGTCGGTTAAACTACCGACGTCGGTCGAGGTAATGACCAGCATCGGTCGGGGCAGTGGCCTGTAGTCGGGTCTAGTCAGGTTTCTTGGTCTATGGACGGGTCTGATTCGTGAATGGGTCTGAGACAGAATTTATGGATGTGCTTGAATGGTTTGGGGAATGGTCTGGGTCTGATTAGATGCCCTGTGCAGGGTCTTTGTTGGCAGGAGGGGTGAGGAAGTTGTTTGGGACTACACTGAAAGGGTGATAGGGTGAGAGGAAGATGGACAGAGGATAGGTTTTGAGAAGGCTTTTTAGCCTCTCAAGGGGAAAGACAGAGGAAGAAGGAGACAGTGGATATGCCAGATAACTAAAACTAAATGAAAGAATGAAGTAAAATAATGAACTTGCTTACCTTTTGGGCTTGCTGAATGAAGAACAAAGGAGCTGCTGTTGGAGCCATAGAGGACTTGTTGCAAGAGGAAATCTCTGATCAAGAGTCCCTGCACCTGTTGCTGCTGTTGCACGAGGTCCAGAGAGAAGAGAGTCAAATGCCGAAGTGCGAAGAGAATTCCGTTTGCGAGTTTAGGAGGCCGGGGGGGTCTGCAAGGAATGTAGAAAATGGTCTTTCTTATTATTTGAATATATACACACACCTAGTTGATAAGATAAACCCTTTTAGGGATTCGACTATGTGTGTAATTTGTTTTTAAAATTAAATAAATTAGGTTTGTTCCATTAATGTGTATATCATAATGATAGGATATATATAGGGGTATGTACATACACCCTATAGGACTTTGATGACCTAGGGTATATATAAATACCTGTTGTACATACACCCTATAGGACTTTGATGACCTAGGGTATATATAAATACCTGTATCACAGGTATTTATATATACCCTAGGTCATCAAAGTCCTATAGGGTGTATGTACATACCCCTATATATATCCTATCATTATGATATACACATTAATGGAACAAACCTAATTTATTTAATTTTACAAACAAATTACACACATAGTCGAATCCCTAAAAGGGTCTATCTTATCAACTAGGTGTGTGCATATATTCAAATAATAAGAGATACTCTCTTTATATATATATATATATATATATATATATATATATATTAGGGATTCGACTATGTGTGTAATTTGTTTGTAAAATTAAATAAATTAGGTTTGTTCCATTAATGTGTATATCATAATGATAGGATATATATAGGGATATGTACATACACCCTATATGACTTTGATGACCTAGGGTATATATAAATACCTCTGTGTGTGTGTGTGTGTGTGTGTGTGTGTGTGTGTAGTGAGGGAAATTGATCTAAAGATGATTGAGACTTTTGTTATGAGGTCTTAATTTTTATAGAGGAAATCTCTATTATACATATTTTATACCCTCTACATATATAAATATTAAACCTATATATTGAGTTGAACATATGGCTGAGTATGTTAGATATATGTAAGTGGAGAATATTTGTATTTGGATTTGGATACCAATCTAATATACATTTATAGATATATATGACTTAGAGACAAAAAAATTAGTCAATTATGTAGAACAAAGATCTGAGTTTAATTAGATGATTGTGTGATCTTGTTTGCCAATATTTTGGGATTTGTGTGTATAAACTCAGATTGGTATGCGAATGAGAAAGTTAAATGCATTAAATTATTTCATTATGTCTCTTGAATCAATAGAATTGATAAATATTATTTTTGATATGTTCAAATTGATATTTAAGAAATATTCTAATTTTATTTAGTCAAAGAATTAAATTTGGAATTGTTTGGTAATATGAAAATATGTGAGAAACAATCTTAAATTGATTAGTATATAATAGTGTACATTTATGTATTACGTATTAGATGTGATTTTAAATACTTCAATGAAGGTTTTTATTTAAGTTCATTACTAAAACATTCTAATTATCTTGAGTTGTAATTTAAGGGTGAATTTTTGCTTAGATAAATAATATATATGTAATTGATTATATATGTGATACTCAAGAAATTAAGGATAGAATATTAAGTCCATATGGAGTATAACATATTTACAATGCATATACCATTAAATGTTTATATTAGTTGTTTTTTTAATATAAATAATTAAGTATATGTTTAAGATATACATATATTGTATACAAATAGATTAAGACTTAGTTTGAATCTAAACACACACACACACACACACACACACACACACACACACACACACACACACACACACACACACACACACACATTCACGCTTAGTTTAATACTTGAAAATGTATAAAGGTATGTCAAATATATATGGGTGTATTTAAATGATCTTGGCTGAGTTTTGAATATGTATGATTATTTTGGGGAAACATTTATATATATGAGATATTTAAAATGTTAAATATAGATAATATTAAGTTATTATATGATTGGATTTTTTTATATTTATGTAATTTAAATAAATAAATAACCTATGATAAAAAAAATTGTTTCATGGATGAAATAAAATTTCAAGTTACATTATGATATTGAGTAACTTGTAATCTAGATATAATCTTACCTGCATGGTATGTATATATTGAGGACTATTTATGATTATATTTATTATTCTATAATAAATAAGATGAATATTAGATTTATTGAAGTACATTTGATGGACTAAATATATGTATTTGATATTTTTGTACTTCACATATTTTTATATCTATTAATAGGGAATATTTTGATTGAATATATTAGTTTTTATATTATTATATAGTTAATCAAATATTGCATTTATGACATTAAATAAGTGGTGGATATATTCCAATGGCTTAATTAGCACCATCAATGCAAGATGAGGTGTAATTTGATTGAGTAGTGTGTATGAAATTGACTGATCTTAGAGATCATTAACTATTTAAAAAGTTTGGCCAAAGTAATGTTTATAGTTAAACATTGTAATTTCATGTGTTCAATATAGTTTACATGTTTGTGCAATATCATGTTAGAATAAATTTATTTATGGTACACATCATGTATTAGTTATCTTATAGCATAGGGTTCTAATTTGTCACTATGTATTCTTACACACCCATTATCCACCCATCCATGAAGGGAGGGTCATTCCCTTATTGGGAGATAGTGCAGGGGATTGATGGTTTGTGGTTAGTATGGAAAAGTACTCAAATGATGTTCTCCCTCCCCACAATAGTAATACACTTGAGATTACATATATATACTTGAGTCATGGAGACTCATGCTCCATGGAGCTTTATATCATTGTATTATTATATTATTGAGACTATTATTTCTAAAATTTTCTTATTATTAATTGTAATTCTATAATAATGGTTGTAATTTTGTATCAGTCATGGCTAAAATTATATTATTACTTTAATTAAAATTGTAATCTTTATTTTTTATTCAACATTGTATCTGATTTGTTATATCATTATCATGGTGATTGTATGATCATATTTTTGAGTTATGAATTTGAAACTACTATATATAGAAAATTTAACCCAAAAAATAATAACATCAAAGGGAAAGATTATGAAAGAAAATCAAAAATAATAATGAAATTTTTACCATTGCCTTGCTCCTCTTATTCTCTCTCCAAGATCTTCAAGTGTATTTTTAATAGATTCTTGACTTTGCTTTTGGATTGCTATAGGTAGACTCAGAATTTTGGTATAATTTTGGATTTAAGACTTGATCAATGATAGCATGGATTGATTAATTATATTGGTATGGGAGTCTTATGGATTTAATAGTTAGATTGGACATGGAAGAGTGGCTTGTTTAAATAGGCCATGGAGGGAAAATCAATTGTCAATATTCAAATTTGGGTTGGAAGGAACCATGGTGGAGGATTATCCAAGGAATTAAAAATTCCTTGGAAGCCTCTAGAATAGATGCTTCTAGAGAGAAAGTGGCTAAGATAGAGACAAATCTAGAATTGGAGAATATTATAATCCATTTAGGGGTTAAGTAAGATTAGTAGGGGATTTAGATAGGTTATTAGAGACTATGGATGTAGGATATCCTAAGAATAGGGTAGGGTAAGTGGGTAGGTAGGTGATAGGAATTTTAAATTCCCAAATAATGGACAAGTGGGATTAGTTAGTGGATACTAGGGAACTAAGTAAATTAATTGATTTGTGGGGTAGGAATAAAGTTAGTGGATGAAGGATGAAGAATGGAGATGTTAGATAAATGACTCTAAGGGGTGATTTTAAGATGAAATTAAATGAGATAAGTAAAATTAGTGTTAACTAATAATATTAATGATAATAAATTAAGTGAGAAAATTTATGTGCATATATTTTCCCCTCTTTGAAAGGGCATTGTGAATGGACAAAGTGGAGTGAGTAATGGTATTTCAAAGAAAAACCATTTCATGGATGAATGTTAGTATATATGATGCCTCTTCAAGGAGACATGTAGGGAATAATGAGATAGATGTCCACTAAAAAGAGGAAATGAGGGGTGGGATGTGATGAATAGACAAGGGGATGGGATGCAAGATGTGAGATAATTGATGAAGAAAATAAACTCAACTTAAGCAGTGAGATATAAATTGATGATGTCCTTGGTAAATACATATGTACAAGGAGTGGAAACATCATGATGATAAATTAAAAGGCTTCAAGCTTTCAACATATCCTAGGTAAGGATACATACCAGGGAGACCTACAAACCAAGATGATAAAGGCCACAAGCTATTGACATATCCCAAGAAAGGACACATGTTAGGATATCATTGGGATAAAAATAATGATTTGATAAGATTAATGATGAGTATAGGTCAAATTTAAAGTTAAGTGGGATGATGAGGTAGTGTAAATGGTATGATCAAATGACCAAAAGATGAAAGGGAATAATTGGACTATATTGCGATCAAATAAATGAGCCACAATGTGATTATTAATGATAATACCCCTAATAAGGACACATGAAAGGAAGAAAGATATGATAATAATGTTATGATCATAGTCATTCCCTAATTTAGGGATAAAAATATAAAGTTTAAATGGTAAGTTGATCAATTAGTGAGGATAGATAACCAATGGAAGAAAAGATGGATGTTGTGATTTGTTAGGCCTATCAATAGGTGCAGGTGATTAAATGGGAAGATTTGGGATTTTATTATGAGGATGGTAATTAATCAATGGATTGATTGATAAATGAGTGATATTATATCTCAATTATTTGTTTGATGTAAGACAAGATAAATGTGGTGATGAATGTTAGGGAAGAGGAGAAAATCATTGATCTAACCTCAAGCACACCATGTGACTTAGCACTACCTACATAGTCTAAAAAGACCTTAGGCCATTTTAGTTCAGACTAGATGATAAATTATAAGATAGACTATATGATGATGATGATGATGATGATGATGATGGTGGTGGTGGTGGTGGTGGTGGTGGTGGTGGTGGTGGTGATGGTGATGGTGATGATGGTGATGATGGTGATGGTGATGGTGATGGTGATGGTGATGGTGATGGCGATGGTGATGGCGATGGGGATGGCGATGGGGATGGTGATGGCGATGGTGATGGCGATGGTGATGGCGATGGTGATGGTGATGGTGATGGATTATGGTGATGGTGATGGTGATGGTGATGATGATGATGATGATTATGATGATGATGGGTGATGATTATTATTGGATATGTTAATTTTTAGATACATGGTTTGACTCAGATGTTAGTCATGAGGATAGAGGACTAGGATAAATGAATGGATATGATATGTTGATGATTAGAGATATGTAAAATGATTGGTTAGAAGATAAAAATATGATGATAAATAAATTTAAGGAATAAGTGGATATTAGACTAGTGGACTTGGATGATGGAATTGAGGATGGGATAATATGATTAGATGATTAGGAGAAATGATTAATCCATCATTATTGTAATAAATCTCATCATTGTCTAATAAATTTGATAAATATAGAACTTGGGAATATATGCCTTGATATAAGGATGACCAAGAGTACATTGTGCTAAAGTGCACAAAAAGGGGAGACTAGTGAACTCTACATCATCGAGGGAACTTAAAAGGATCATTGTATCTTTTGGTGTTATCATAGAATCCTCATTCACTACTTAATATACCAAAAGATGCATGATGAAAATAATGAAAAAATAAGTCAAAAAGATATATTTATGATAAAAGGATATGAGATAAAGTCAAATAATAGATAAGTAACACACATAAGTATATATATGTAAGGTCATTATGTCTTGTCTAATGGCCTAGATTAGGGACCTCAGGATGATTGATTACGTGATGAGTTGGATTAATATGGTCATGATGATGATGTGATTTTATATTAAGGATAGGAGCTAGAACAAAGTATATATTTGGAATATACTAGTGACTTGGATGAGGATAAGGATATATGTTTAGAATTGATGAAGGACTAGGGTTAAGATAAGGTTATTGAAGAAGATAGGATAAGATGATGAGGATGATAAAATGATTAGGATATAAGACAAGACAAGATGATAAGATAGTTAAGGCATTAAATAAGATGATTGGGGTATTTAGGACATAGAGAAAAATGACAAAAAATAAAACCACTTAAGAATTTTTGGTATTTTATGATTTTTAGGGTTTTTTGGGATATATGTATGTGCACTATACAAATGGGTTACTAGAAAATGGAATAATAAGCATATCAACTAGGATAGATATGGATGGGATGACAAAAGGATCATAGTGCTACTGAGAAAGGGATAAGGACCAAGGAAGAATGGACTAGGGACTACTAGTGACCATATTGGGAAGGAACCAAATATTATTTATTTGAGTGTCCATTGGAAGATATGTCAAGATGATTCTAGAACATTTCTCAAGACATCTTCCATGTCCTTACAAATGCCAAGACTAGAAGAAGGTAAAATATGATACAATATATTATCAGTAATGATGTGTAAGAATCATGGATAGAGGGATATGACATGAATGTGATTGATAATAGATATTATGTAGATGGATTTTCTCCCAAGTTTTGAGATATAATAAGGATAATAGATTATTATACCATGACACCAAAAACCTATTTTCATCATGGTACTTGCCCAAGGTGCCAATAAATTATTTTTCACCATTGGAAAAATGATTTTTATTTTTGTTTCATTTTTATTTTTAATTTTTTTTATTTTTCATTTCTTTTTTGACTTTTTTGATTGCATCTTGATTTATTGGATATGAGTGTGAGAAGTAGGAACGCTAACATTTTCTTATTTTTTAGCTAACACCTTTTTTAGAGACATGTGATGATAAGATCATGTTGTCATGGATGGATGTATTAATGTCCATGTGACATATGTTTACTCTTGATTGAGACCCCTATAGACATCTAGACCAGGTATCTTTGTCACCCCTATGAGAGCCAATGTTTCCCAGGAACATGATGTGGGTTATGGATTGGATCAAATCTTGATGCTAATGGAAATGAATGGGAATTGAATGGATGATATCACTTGATTAGTTGATGGGTTCCTGATAGGAGGGTGTATCAAGTGTTTGAGGAGTGGGGCTAGAATTCTCACATATTATTGGATATGTTGGACATTCTATATTTGATTGGTGTCATGTGACAAAAGACTCTAGGAGATCTAAGATGCTTTGATTTTATGGTTCTTTGATCTGATAATTTGATGGATTATTGGCCATGTTAATAGTTATTTTGACATTAATTTGATTTTTAGATTTGATTATTTCTTGACTGCACCTAGTGTTAGACTTTGTGTTTCACTAGAGGAAAATGATCTTTGAATTTCATGATCCGCTAGTGCCTAACATTGGCCTTCACTAGGAGAAGACACTTTTTGATTAGGTCGATGATTTGAATTTTCTTGATTTTTATTTATTATGTCAAAGTTGATTTGATCATCATGATTGACTTTTTGAATATGATCTCGGACCTTTGTATTTATGGCACACATTATGTTTCTCAAAAAAGGGTCTAATGATGGATGTTCCTATTCATATCTATGGAGGGTGGTCATTAGATGATCATTAATAGAAAGAAAGGGATATATGATGGATGAATATGGTGGAGATGATATGATGAGGTTAATGAGTGGTGATGAGGAAGCATGGTCCTCATAAGGGTTCTTAGGAGACCCAATTTTGACATCAGAGAAGATCTCCTCAAGATCAATAAAAATATCACTAGGATGATCTATAGTATATACACCCAAAGTAGGATCAGATTCACTATGAATATCTTAGATAGTTAAAGCTTGTAAAATTTTATTATGACTTCATCATCTTTATTGGGATCAAAAGATATGCCTAGTAATTTATTGTCATCTGAATTGGAGGTATATTCAAAAAGGAAAGCATAGTCATCATCTACTACAAAATCTATTAGTGATGATGTTTTGATGAGGGATATGATTCATATATTAGTGTTAAGCATGATCTTCATGTAGATAAAACTTGTATTGACTCTGATGATGATACTAGTATAATATTTATTATCTATAATTGACCTCTCGGCATGGGATATTTTATATGATGGATGAGCGGGAGATGATGGAAGAAAATGGATTCACCAAAAATAAGTACATAGAGGAAAGACTTGTGATAAAAGGGGGGACTATGCTCATGTGGAGTAGACTCATCTTCAATGGAGGATTTATCAAAAATGGGGGGACCATGGAATATGGAGGTGGTGTCTTAACCTTTTTTTGGAAAAAGAAGGGCTTGATCATGATTGAGAATGGGATCATGGCATTCCTCTTCTTGTTTACCCAGGTATGTAGACTCATATATTTCATTTTTTATTTTAGTGTCACCATATTGGATGAGGTCTTAGACATATTTTTTTTAATTATGACATCAATTAATGGTATGCCCCTAGGTTCAGTGATATACACAATATTAGTTAGCTTTATACTAAGTGGGCTTAGGCTTAGTAGGATTAAGATGTCATATGGGTGGAGAGACCATCATGTCATTGGAAATAAGCTGGTGGAAGAAGGATTATAATTATATATGAAGAGGATTATATGAGTTCTCTTCACTTCATGACTTATATGTGTAAGCATTAGACTTTGGATCAGATGGTTATTGACATGACTGGGTGGTGGACTACTAGTAGATGAGGCATCCAAGACAGGATTACTTTTACTAGTAGAGAAAGGAATAGATGATTAGATATTACTAGTGGATGGTGGATTGGAATGGGACTCACATGGTTGGGTTCATATTATAGGTAATGCTAGATGGATGGGTTTGAATTCTATAAGATGTGGAGTGCTCAACCCAAAGATGCATGAAAAGAGTACATCCCTATTGGTGATGAAGTATTGCTCAATTAGGGTATTAACTAATTATATTTTATATTCCATGGATAAATATGGGAGAAAATAAAATTTATATTAGTCATTATACCCAATCTATACTTGTGAGGGATTGAATGGAAATACTAAAGGATGATGATGGAATGCATGGAATAAATTTGAACAAAGTCTTGTTGTGGTCTAATCTCAATTTTGGCTAGATGTTTTTTATGATGTGATGTTTTATAAGGTAAGATAATATCAGATAGATAAAATTAGGACATGAGATACACTATGATTATTTTGATTAGATTCGACTAGGTGAGCTATGATAAGCTCTATGACTTGACTGGGGCTAGACTGGCCTAAAAAACTAATTTTCACTAAGGACTGATTGGATTAAGAATAGTTAAAGAATAAGATGATTGACTCAGATGGGATGAGATAATTTTATTAATTGGATTTTATGGTATGTATTACTAAAACTTGATTATACATAAGCAAGTTAATGATGATGACCCTATTATGAAAATAATTATTTGCCAATGTAGAATTATGACTATAGACTTGATAGGATGACTAGTATAAGCAAGGGGATGAGTTGGGTTGGATTATGATTAGGACTAGGTTGATAGGATGGTGGATAAGATGATTAGGATACATAAGGTTAATACAAGTGACAAGGTGTTGACTACGGTAAGTTTTATGATGGGTAATATGGTTTAGACCAAGACTCTAAGGATGAGTAAGATAAGGCAATATGATGTGAGGATATGGTGATAAAAGGACTAGGATGTGACAAAGATTGGTTATAGACAAGGTAGAATAAGTGATAAAGATGATGATAAAGATGATTAATGTTAAGGATAAATGAATAATATGAGTTTAGACTATGATAAAATTTGATGGAGGGATGACAAGACTTGATTAAGGTGAGTAAGGGATGGGATATGACCAGTGTTAGGTAGATGATATTAGACTAGGATAAGATGAGATAAGCTTAAAAGGATATATATAAATGTACAAAGGAAATATTTTAAAGAGGATGTACTCAAAAATGTACAAGGATATACAAGAAGATGAAAAATACCTAGATAGGTGTGTATAGGCTTGGGTACAATCACTAGTCTAGCACAATATTCACCAGATCAATTAAACCATAAACTTATCACTAGTAAACTAATTTTGGGTGTATAACTTGATGAATACACCATATAATAGCTTCAAAGGTTAGGATGTATTCCATTGACCTATTATGGAATCCATTAAACCATATTGACCATGTCTACACATGACGGTCACTTGGGAGCTAATACTAACTCTAGCAGTAAGTCACCTATTATGACCAAAAGGCCCTATGCTAAGTTAAATGAGATCTCTAAGGGAATATTTGATATATGGTACATATAGTGGGGCCCAAGTCTATTTAGGGTGTTTTATAATGCCTATTTTAAATAATTAACTCTTCCCCTTTATGGAAGACATGTATGGAGTCAACCACTTAACCTAATCATGATTGTCCCTAATATTTATACTCTACCAAAACATAGAGTGTGGATTAGTATGCAGTGGTGAAATATATGGTCATTATCTCCCTAAGACTAAGGAAAGTGCATGAGTGTTAATTCCACATCATGTTACCCCTATAAAATAAAATGGGATGATTTATTAGTGGTTTTTTATCCTTTAAGAATCACTACAAGGACAAAAGGAGGAGAGCATACACCATTGTATCCCTTAGGTGACACATGAGTAGACAAAAATATTTATTAATAAATTAATTTATATGTGATATACATAAAATATTTATGATATGATTTTTCAAAATGCAAAAATGTCTTTGACAGGAGACCTGCAAGACAATATGTTAGATAAAATATATGACCTACAAGAGATGTTAGTAAGTCAAATTTTCTACTAGATTCACTCCTACATGAAAAAAAATGTTAGTAAAATAAGCCTTAATAAAAAAAACTAAAAAATATATGATTTGGCTCTATAACTTCTTAGGTTAAGGGTCCATGATGTAGGGGTATGGGGGCAGTAGCCCCCAATGGGGTCAAGGGGTAGCACTCCTTATAAGATCTAGAAATAGTGCCCTATGCACACCAATTTGGGACTTGTGGAACCCTTTGAATGATTAAAAAATTAATTAAAGAGACACTCAAAAATTCACGCAAAAATGACAAATTTAATGTAAAAATGAGTGCAAAAATGTAACTACAAAAGGTAAGACCATAGATACATAGTCAATTTATTGAAAAATCGCTTCCAAAGAAAATAAAACCGTAAGTTTTTCTATATTATCACAACTATCGAGTCATGATTTTATATAAAATAGACTAATTGTGGTTGTTACTATATATTTTTTACAAAAATACAAATGGTTAATTGATACCATGACTTTGACTATAAAATCATGATTCGCAATCTACGATTTTACTGATGAGGATAAACACTCAAAATTTTATAGTTAGGATTAAATAGAATATTAATAAGATGATAAAAATATGTCAAAAGATTAAAAATATTTACATAAAATTATAAATTATTTGAAATTCCTTAAGACTAATTTCATTCTATCCAAAATTTGATCAGTACAATATTGATTATTTATATGCAAAATCACCAACTCATGATTTGTGGTTTTGTACTAGGCAACAACAAGAAGTTCTTTGGATTATTTGATGATGATATGGGAAAGTTTTGTCTATTCCTATAGACAAATTAAAATTAGATAGAATTAGGAAACATGTTAAAAACCTAGGTTGCTAATTTCATCTATTAATTTTGATTCCAAAGGCAAAACTACTATTTCATAGGGTAATATCATGACTTTTTTGGCAAAACCATGACTATGTTTTTATGGTTTTGCTTAACTTAAATGGTGTCTCCAGTTTTAAGATTAATATTTTTAAACCCCAACCATGTAAGATAAAAGGTTAGCAAAGACACATAGAAGACCAAAAAATCATGCAAAAACTGATTCTATACGTAAGAACTACTTTATGAAAAATCACAACTTTTAAAGACAAAACCACAATTTTTAGAGTAATATCATCAATTTTGAGTGGAAATTTTGTATAAATATGAACTTCCAAGAAGGTCAGCATTAGTGGTTAAGGTGAGGTAGATAGTGCAAAACCACCACTTTTTTGATAAAACCACAATTGTAAATTTGTGATTTCACAGAATAAAACTGTTATTTGCCTGGGTATGACAATTTGATGAAATATAAGGATTATTCTTCATCCAATCAATACTACAGGATACCAAAAACACTTCTAGCATGAAATATGGTTAAATTAAAGGGGTCTCCCATCATGGTCACCAACGTGTGATTGTATTTTTGGGTTTTGAAGTTAAAACTACTATATATAACAATTTTAACCCAAAACACAATAACATAAAAGGGAGAGATTATGGAGGCAAATCAAAAATAATAAGAAAATTATTATCATTTCCTTGATCCTCTTATCCTCTCTCCAATATATTCAAGTATATTTTTAATGGATACTTGACTTCACTTGTGGATTGATATGGATAGACTCAGAATTTTGGTATAATTTTATCTTCAAAACTTGATCAATTATAACATGGATTTATTGATTATATTGGCATGGGAGTCATATGGATTCAATAGTTGGTTTGTGCATGGAGGAGTGGCTTGATTAAATAGTCCATGGAGGGAAGATCAATGGCCAATATTTAAATTTGGGTTGAGAGGATCCATGGTGGAGTATTATCAAAATAATTAAAAATCCCTTGGAATCCTATAGAATAATGGCTTCTAGAGAGAAAGGGGATAAGTTAGAGAGATTCTAGAATTGGAGAATTCTAGAATTGGAGAATTTTAGAATTGAAAAATTCTAGAATTGGAGAATTCTATAATCCATTTATGGGTTAAGTAGGATTAATAGGTGATTAGGATAAGTGATTAGAGACGAGGGATGTAAGAGAGACTAGTAATAAGCTAGGGTAGGTGGGTAGGTGGGTCATGGGTATTTTAAATTCTCAAATAATGGACAAGTGAGATTAGTTTATGGATAATAGGGAATTAAGTTAATTAATTGATTTATGGGGTAGGAATAAAGTTAGTGGATGAAGGATGAAGAAGGGGGATGTGAAATAATTGACTAGAAGGGATGATTTCAGGATAAAAATAAATGAGATAAATGAGCTAAGCAGAATTAGTGTGGACTAATAATATTAGTTATGATAAATGAAATGAGAAAATTTAGGTACATATAGTGATCATTAGATAAATATATTACCTATAAACCTTATAAGGTTAACTAATATAATACATTTCATTAAATATCAATTAGTTTGATTTTCCATGGTTAGATTTATTAGATGAATATGTGTAATTAGTTTTTTAAAAAAATCTTCCTATTATGGTAAACCTAGTGGGGTTGTTACATTGTCGTATCAGAGCTGAGGCTCAAAATCTAAGACTTAATGTATTTGCTAAAGCAAATATATTATCCTATTCATTAGGAATAACAATGTTGTGCACTAGACTAGGAGGTGAAGTAACTTTGAATAAAAATCACCCTAATGATCCAAATCAGTTCGTCACTGAGTAAGTTATGATGTTGGATCAGATCCTCATAACCATGTAAGATATTAGGGACCAAATCATGGCCATAGAATAGGAAGTGCATGGTCATGAAGATGAGAATCCTCAAGAGGAGCTTGAAGATGATCCTATTTATTAGAAAATCCTCAAGAGTAGAGGCATGAGGAAGTGCTAAAAGATGTAAGAGATTGATCAACTATAGAGTTAATGATTTAATAGTTTTGGGAATATTGGTGTATTATTCCTAATTTAGTTAAAGGTCTAGAATAGGAAATTAGTAAATAAATATGTAATAATTAAGATACTAATTTGTATAATTTGATTGTAATTTTAAATTTTCTAAAAATAGTAATAAGGGAGAGAAAATAAGACTTAGCTAGAAACTAACTGAGATGACAATTATAGGGTCTAAAATTCACTATTTAAGAATGGGACACTATCACAAATCAAGATATAGCCTTCATTTATTGATTGGATAGGACCACCAAAATAGGACGCCTTGGGATCTAGTGCTATATTCCTCTTCTAACACTATTGTCCAAGAGATCTAAGCTTTATGTGTGTTGTTTACTATCTCTATGTGATCTTGCTTGTGAAATTTTGATTATTGGATGTCCACAGAACTCCTTATAGAGCTGATTTAGTCTTCAAACCCTAGACTCCATTGTTCTTTGACAAACTTTGGGAAAGATGGGGGTTTGTGTGTTTAAAATTTATTTAATTTATATCCACACCCCTTTATGTAGGTATACTACCTACATACCAGTATTTTGAAGAGGGATCAAGCTATATGTAGTTTTCCCACTTGATGTGCTTTGTGAAATTATTTGTATGAAGATGAAAAATACTAAAACTAGGTGTGCTTGAGGTGAATAGGTATTGGTATAAGGATTTTAATAAGCCATTAGTAGTATTGCTTGGTTATATGTAGAGAATAGGGAAGATTTCCTGATTAGTCTTGTTTGTATTCTTGCTTACTGAGTGATAATTTGTCATGTCCCCTTTTTAGTTGACATGTCCATAGTTGATGGTTAGCCTATTACGCGACCCTCATAGGCTGATGGGATGGATAGAGGGTCTTGATGGAGCTGGGCTTGGCTTTTGTTTGGACTCTTTCGGACATGAATTAAGGGAGATATTAATATTTGATTGATTTAATCAAATATTAATTATTTGGTCTGATTTTAATTAAATATTAATTAATTATTAATTATTAATATTTTGGTCTATTTTTAAGACCATAATTCTAATTTAAGAAGCCCTAAGTCTAATTCAAGGAAATCTAATTTTAGCAAGCACACCTTTGGAGGGTATAAGGGTTTCTCATGGGAGAGAGTTTGTATTCATGATTAAATATTGATATTGATTCTTGTTAAGAAATTCCTCTGTGAAGACTGAGCTAAGGGTTCCAGGATTCCATTTGCATTGAAGAACGTCAACTCTTCATTATGTACGATTCAGAGGTTGTGAGAGATCAGTCGATCTATTGCCAAATTGAGAGATAACTGCATACAAAAGTTATCATAGGTGTTTACAAGTTTGAGAGATAACTTCATACAAAAGCTATCACAAGGGTTCACAGGTATTTCTTTATTTTGGTTTTTTAGGAAATAATTATCTAGATACAAATCTTTTGTATTAGCCTACAGTTCTTTAGATCAGGATCAAGCTTACAGGTTGTGCTATATTGGCAGCTCTACGAAGTCCATACAGATTTGTGAAAATCCATACGCACTAGTGGAAAGATCAGACACCAACATTGGCAGGCAGAGACCTATAGAGACCGACATCGGCTAACCTCTCACCGACGTCGGTAGGTTAACGACCCTAGTCAACCGATGACGGTAGTATAACCAATGTTGGTGACTATGTTTTTGACACAGCAGGCCGAGACGTACCAGATCTAGATTTCTTTCCCAGTTTGTGGAATACTCAGGCTATTAAGGTTGTACTTTCAATATTCTTTATATACTTGATAGAGGACCTTTATTGAAAGCATATGAGTAAATAAATAAGAGATTATACTGTGATTTATTTATCTATTTGAAGATATTTTGCAAAAATATAGATAATCAATTTAGAGCTTTTGTTTTGGTATTTGAAGGGATATTACAGTGGTATCAGAGCTTTTGCAAAAAATATGAGCCCCTAAGTAAGGGACATTACAGTGGTATCAGAGCTAAATCCTACCATCTTGAGGGTTTGATAATCTTATGCAGCCACAAGAGTTGGGACCACACAGGTATAAAACACGCAGCAGAGCCTTACTTGAAGGTACCCAAGTGTTAGAATAGTAGCCAATTATCATGAGTGACAGACATGAGGGTAGCCCACCCAGGGGCCACTGACGTAATGATGATTCAGGTACTAGAGAAACCTACCATGAGATGACATAGGCACTACAGGCACTTACTACTATGATAAGGAGGATGAATGCACTTGATGGATAGAATGGGGAATAAGGAGATAACAAGAGTGCTACAGGTAATCAGAGACCCCAGCAGGCCCACTCCAAAATAGCCTATAGACCTACACATCCTACATTTGTTCAAGAGGAAGCAAAAGTTCTAGTAGACGAGGAGGCAGAGGATTCCCAATTTGTAGATGTTCTCATGGGTGTAAGCGATGAGTGTGACTTATTAGCTCCTCACATTTAGGAGAATATGTCCTTTGATCATTTTATTAATCTGAGGAGAGAGCACTATAGATTGGTTAGACAAGGTGGGAGACCCAGACACCAAAACAATGATTTGAAGCATGTTACCAGTAGGCTCACACTAGCGATGTTTGATGGTAGTGGTAAGGTGATAGCACAGGCCTGGGTTAGTAAGCTAGATAAATTTCTCACATTGTGACCGATGGCTGAGGGAGATGCTATCAGATATGCGACACTACATCTTAAGGGATTAGCTCACGATTGGTGGCACCACGGGATGGTGACACTCCATCATGATCAGATCACATCTTATCAAGAGTTTGTGGATAGGCTGGTGGAGCATTTTGATAGGAAGGATCCAGAATCATATTTGCAAGAGTTGGCATAGTTACGCCAGAGTGGCAGTCTAGAGTCTTACATTGGTGACTTCTAGAAGTTATCAGTTATGGTTCCTGACATTTCAGAGAGGCAACTTGTAGTACTCTTCATGGAGGGATTGACAGAACCATTGAGAGGTTAGATCAAAGGCTTTGATCCTCCTTCATTATAGGAAGCTATGAAGAAGGCACATAGTATGGAGATGGTAGCCCCATCAAGCTAATCTAACTCCAGAGGTACTTCTTCATCCAGGGACCATAAGTGCTCTAACAGAGATAGAGAGAGATTAGATTTCAACAAAGATACATTAGGTGTTAAGAATGATTCAAAGGCCAACCCAGCAGCACCACCTTTGGATTAAGAGGCTCTTAACGATCTACATAGGAAAAAGCTTTGCTTCTACTGCAAAGGTCCATATGATGCCAACCACGATTGTCCTTTGAGGCCTAAGGGCAAGGCAAATCATGTGATGTGGGCATATTATGAGGATTTTGAATTAGAAGATTATGAATAGTAGGATAGTCTTGAGGAGCCTAAGGTAGAGGTAGATTTAGAGCTACACATATAGGAGGCATGCCTGTCCAGCATTTAGTCAGATGATTCATTCATACTCTGTGGAGTTTTGGTAGGACAGAAGGTCATCACCCTTCTTGATACAAAAGCCACACATAATTTTATAGATACTAGATTTGTGGGGAAGCATGGACTCACTACCAAAGATTTTGAGGGCATTAAAGTTAAGGTGGCCGATGGTCACACTCTTAGGTGTGAGCAAATGATTATAGACCTCCCATTGCGATTGAACAACTATGAGTTCAACGCTGATTATTATGTGGTGAACATGGGGGACATAGACTTAGTCTTGGGTATGAAGTGGTTTCATTCCCTTGAGGAAGTCACTCTTCATCTTAAGGACATGGAGGTTTATTTTGATGTTGGTGGGAAGACACATATTCTTAAATCTATATGGGGCAGCAACATCAAAAATATGTTTTTTCATCGGATGGAGAGACTCATACCACATGATATGGGAGAGTGCAATGCTGAGTGCACATTGGCACCAACACAAGAGAGACATGTGGATGAGCTTTGTCTTGAGGTGAGTTCAGTTTAGGAGTTAGCACATGTGGTAGGGACTCAGCTTTCTGTTACAGGTGGGTCACATGTTGATGATGATACGAGTATGTCTAGCATTCACATTCTAGATTTAGATATTATTCAGGTGAGGAGTTCACTTGAGTTGCTAGTTGATTTCCATTCTTGGATTGGATGTTGGGATGGTACTAGGGATGATGTGACACCATTGGATGAGAGTTGTGATGGACATGGCCTGGAGTTCGTGTTGATTGACAGCGGCAGAGATCATGACTACATTTGGGATCCAGGTGGGAATTGATTGGTTTATCATTCAGTGATTGCTTGAGGGCAAGAAATTTAAAGAGGGGTGGATTGTCATGTCCCCTTGATGGTTAGCCTATTATGCAACCCTCGTAGGTTGATGGGATGGATAGAGGGTCTTGATGGAGCTGGGCTTGGCTTTCATTCGGGCTCTTTCGGACATGAATTAAGGGAGATATTAATATTTGATTGATTTAATCAAATTTTAATTATTTGGTCTAATTTTAATTAAATATTAATTAATTATTAATATTTTGGTCTAATTTGAAGACCCTAATTCTAATTTAAGAAGCCCTAAGTCTAATTCAAGGAAATCTAATTTTAGCAAGCACACCTTTGGAGGGTATAAGGGTTTCTCATGAGAGAGAGTTTGTATTCATGATTGATTATTGATATTGATTCTTGTTAAGAAATTCTTCTATGAAGACTAAGCCAAGGGTTCCAGGATTCCATTTTCATTAAAGAATGTCAACTCTTCATTGTGTACGATTTAGAGGTTATGAGAGATCAACCGATCTATTGCCAAATTGAGAGATAACTTCATACAAAAGTTATCATAGGTGTTTACAAGTTTGAGAGATAAATTCATACAGAAGCTATCACAAGGCTTCAAAGGTATTTCTTTATTTTGGTTTTTTAGGCAATAATTATCTAGATATAGATCTTTTGTATTAGCCCACAGTTCTTCAAATCAGGATCAAGCTTACAGGTTGTGCTATATTGGTGGCCGTATGAAGTTCGTACAAATCCGTGAAAATCTGTACACACCAACAAAAAGATTAGACACCGACATCATTAGGTAGAGACCTACAGAGACCAACATCAGCCAACCTCTCACCAACGTTGGTAGGTTAATGACCCCAGTCGACTGACGACGGTAGTATAACCGATGTCAGTGACTGTGTTTTTGACATAGCAGGTTAAGACATACCAGATCCAAATTTTTTTCTCAGTTTGTGAAATACTCAGGCTATTAAGGCCATACTTTCAATATTCTTTGTATACTTGATAGAGGACCTCTATTGTAAGCATATGAGCAAATAAATAAGAGATTATACTATGATTTATTTATCCATTTGAAGATATTTTACAGAAATACAAATAAGCAATTTAGAGCTTTTGTTTTGGTATTCAAAGGGATATTATAGTGGTTTCAGAGCTTTTGCAAAAAAAAGGAGCCCCTAAGTAAGGGACATTATAGTGGTATCAGAGCTAAATCCTGCCATCCTGAGGGTTTGACAATCTTATGTAGCCATAAGAGTTAGGACCACATAGGTATAACACACGTAGTAGAGCCTTGCTTGAAGGTACCCAGGTGTTAGAACAACAACCGATTATCATGAGTGACAGACGTGAGGGTAGCCCACCCAGGGGCTACCAGCATAATGATGATTTGAGTACCAAATAAACCTACCATGAGATGACATAGGCACTACAGGCACTTACTACTATGATAAGGAGGATGAACGCACTTGATGGATAGAATGGGGAACAAGGAGATAACAAGAGTGCTACGGTTAATCAGAGACCCCAGTAGGCCCACTCTAGAATAGTGGATATACCTACACATCCTACATTTTTTTAAGAGGAACTAGAAGTTCCAATAGAGGAGGAGGTAGAGGATTCCCAATTTGTAGATGTTCTCATGGGTGCAAGCAATGAGTGGGACTTATTAGCTCCTCACATTTGGGAGAAGATGTCCTTTGATCATTTTATTAATCTGAGGAGAGAGCACTACAGATTGGTTAGACAAGGTGGGAGACCCAGACACCAAAACAATGATTTGAAGCATGCTATGAGTAGGCTCACACTAGCGATGTTTGATGGTAGTGGTAAGGTGATAGCACAGGCCTGGGTTAGTAAGCTAGATACATTTCTCACATTGTGATCGATGGCTGAGGGAGATGCTATCAGATATGCGACACTACATCTTGAGGGAGTAGCTCATGATTGGTGGCACCACAGGATGGTGACACTCCATCATGATCGGATCACATCTTATCAAGAGTTTGTGGATAGGCTGGTGGAGCATTTTGATAGGAAGCATCCAAAATCATATTTTTTAGAGTTGGCATAGTTACGCCAAAGTGGCCATCTAGAGTCTTACATTGCTGACTTCCAGAAGTTATCAGTTATGGTTCCTGACATTTCAGAGAGGTGACTTGTAGTACTCTTCATTGAGGGATTGACAGAACCATTGAGAGGTTGGATCAAAGGCTTTGATCCTCCTTCATTACAGAAAGCTATGAAGAAGGCAAGTAGTATGGAGATGGCAGCCCCATCAAGTAGATCTAACTCCAGAGGTACTTCTTCATCCAGGGACCATAAGTGCTCCAACAGAGATAGAGAGGGATTAGATTTCAACAAAGATACATCAAGTGTTAAGAATGATTCAAAGGCCAACCTAGCAGCACCACCTTTGGATTGAGAGGCTCTTAACGATCTACACAGGAAAAGGCTTTACTTCTACTGCAAAGGTCCATATGATGCCAACCACAATAGTCCTTTGAGGCCTAAGGGCAAGGCAAATCATGTGATGTGGGCATATTATGAGGATTTGGAATCAGAAGATTTTGAATAGCAGGATAGTCCTTAGGAGCCTAAGGCAGAGGTAGATTTAGAGCTACACATACAGGAAGCACGCCTATCCAGCATTTAGTCAGATGATTCATTCAGACTCCGTGGAGTTTTGGCAGGACAGAAGGTCATCACCCTTCTTGATATAGGAGCCACACATAATTTTATAGATACTAGATTTGTGGAGAAGTGTGGACTCACTACCAAAGATTTTGAGGGCATTAAAGTTAAGGTGGCCGACGGTTACACTCTTAGGTGTGAGCAAATGATTAGAGACCTCCCATTGCAATTGAACAACTATGAGTTCAATGCTGATTATTATGTGGTGAACATGGGGGACATAGACTTAGTCTTGGGTATGAAGTGGCTTCATTCCCTTGAGGAAGTCACTCTTCGTATTAAGGACATGGAGGTTCGTTTTGATGTTTATGGGAAGACACATATTCTTAAGGCTATATGGGGCAACAACATCAAAAATATGTTTTTTCATCAGATGGAGAGACTCATACCACATAATATGGGAGAGTGCACTACCGAGTGCACATTGGCACCAACACAAGAGAGACATGTCGACGAGCTTTGTCTTGAGGTGAGTTCAGTTCAGGAGTTAGCACATGTGGTAGGGACTCAGCTTTTTGTTACAGGTGGGTCACATGTTGATGATGATACGAGTATGTCTAGCATTCACATTCCAGATTCAGATATTATTTAGGTGAGGAGTTCACTTCAATTTCTAGTTGATTTTCATTCTTGGATTGGATGTTGGGATGGTACTAGGGATGATGTGACACCATTGGATGAGAGTTGTGATGGACATGGCCTGGAGTTCGTGTTGATTGATAGCGGTGGAGATCATGACTACATTTGGGATCTAGGTGGGAATTGATTGGTTTATCATTCAGTGATTGCTTGAGGGCAAGCAATTTCAGGAGGGGTGGATTGTCATGTCCCCTTTTAGTTGACATGTCTAGAGTTGATGGTTAGCCTATTATGCGACCCTCATAGGCTGATGGGATGGATAGAGGGTCTTGATGGAGCTAGGCTTGGCTTTCGTTCGAGCTCTTTCAGACATGAATTAAGGGAGATATTAAAATTTGATTGATTTAATCAAATATTAATTATTTGGTCTAATTTTAATTAAATATTAATTATTAATATTTTAGTCTAATTTTAAGACCCTAATTCTAATTTAAGAATCCCTAAGTCTAATTCAAGGAAATCTAATTTTAGCAAGCACACCTTTGGAGGGTATAAGGGTTTCTCATGGGAGAGAGTTTGTATTCATGATTGATTATTGATATTGATTCTTGTTAATAAATTCTTTTGTGAAGATTGAGCCAAGGGTTCCAGGATTCCATTTGCATTAAAGAACATCAACTCTTCATTGTGTGTGATTCAAAGGTTGTGAGAGATCAACCAGTCTATTGCCAAATTGAGAGATAACTTCATACAGAAGTTATCACAAGTGTTTACAAGTTTGAGAGATAAATTCATACAAAAGCTATCACAAGGGTTCACAGGTATTTCTTTATTTTGGTTTTTTAGGCAATAATTATCCAAATACAGATCTTTTGTATTAGCCTATAATTCTTCAGATCAGGATCAAGCTTATAGGTTGTGCTATATTGGCAGTCGTACGAAGTCTGTACAGATCTATGAAAATCCATACGCACCAGCAGAAAGATCAGACACCGACATCGGTAGGCAGAGACCTACAGAGACTGACATCAGCCAACCTCTCACCGATGTTGATAGGTTAACGACCTCAATCGATTGATGATGGTAGTATAACTGACGTTGGTGACTGTGGTTTTGACACAGCAGGTCGAGACGTACCAGATCCAGATTTCTTTCCCAATTTGTGGAATACTCAGGCTATTAAGGCCGTACTTTCAATATTCTTTATATACTTGACAGAGGACCTCTATTGTAAGCATATGAGAAAATAAATAAGAGATTATACTGTGATTTATTTATCTATTTGAAGATATTTTGCAAAAATATAGATAATCAATTCAAAGCTTTTGTTTTGGTATTCGAAGGGATATTACAGTGGTATCAGAGCTTTTGTAGAAAAAAAGGAGCCCCTAAGTAAGGGACATTACATAATTTCCAACCCCTTCTAAATGAACTTTGAATGGGCTTTTATAGGGATTTATTGGTCATTGGTTGAATGTGCTCACATTAAGCTAACAAGAATAGGGATAAAAATAGGAAGGAACTAAATATTATAATTAAAAATGCACATGGATACGAGCACCAAAAGTAGAAACTAGAGGGCCCAGTTCTATAGTCCAAGTTGGGCACTATAGTCCTAAGATAATGGGACCTGAGGGGATAGATTTATTATAGAAAGAGAAATCTAGCTAAGTTGGGATTAGGTCTATAACGATACGAATGGCTGGGAATTAGTAAAAAGATGCCTATGCAGATCATGAAATCAAGCAGGAGGGACCTATGGTTTGGGTGTCACAAGGCACACTCAAATTACCATTTTTGCATTTTATAGGACTACATTTACCCCCCCCCCCCTTTATTCTAATGATGCAATAAAGTGAAATACTAGGATAAAGAAAAAATAGAAAGCATACCTAAAATTTATTATAAGGGTGAAGCTCATGAAGATGTGTGATGTTGGGTGTACATAGAGAGAACATGTTATGAAGTGTAAATCTATAAAAGAAAACAAAAAGTAGATCAGTTCTTACTAGATATGATATATATAAAATAAGAACATAAAAATTTGGGTAAGAGAGAAAGAGGAAGAGAAAGGAATAAATACACCTTATTGGGTATGTGAACCAATACAAAACTTATTATGATGTTGAATGATGTTGAGTAATGTTGAGTAATACTAAATGATGTTGTACCAAGAGTAATATCATGAACAGAGCTGAGTGCTCAATTCCCTATAAGTGGCTCAAGAATGTAAAGGATGACCCTTTAGCTCCATCATTGCCTACTAACTAAAGTGACATGATATTGCATGTGTTAATTAATGTTTGAATTATGTGTACAATCCCTCTAAGTAGGTGGCTCAAGAATACAAAGGCTAACTAGTCCTTTGGCTCCATCATTGCCCCATGAAGTGAGGCTATGAATTGATATCGGTATGAAATCTGTCTCTTATGAGATGGCTCCTAAAGCCTATGAATTCTCTTTAATATAAAAATATGGCATGGATAGCCAAATTTATGCTAGAAAATATGCCACTCTTGGCCACTCTGAAAGATGGATATTAGGCTTTTATGAAAGCCACTCCAAAACTAGGCACTAGGCTTATATGAAAGCCATTAAAAAATGTGAAGGTTAGGCTTGTATTAAATCCACTCCAAAAATTATGCCAACCACATACATATGGCATAAGGCACATAACTACTGAGAATGCCTAAGTGAAATGGTAAACTTAAAAAGAAAAGAAGAGAAATGTGTCATGCTAATTTTCCCCAATCACTAGTGTCTGAAACATGGATTCTGATCTAGAAGTTACACCAACTATCATATCTAAAAATAAAAGTGAGAGACATCATTTTTTTCATTATTCCCCCTCTATCCAGATTCTTTGAGAAAAATTTTACTAAAAACTACTAATTCTAAACTAGTCTGACTGTGTAAAACTATAGCTAAACCTAATTTTTTGCCTACTTCTAAAAAGTCTAATTTTTTTATTATTTAGATAAGAGCACCAAAAATAGACATTAGAGGGCCTATCCCTATAGTCCAATCTTAGTATTATTTTTGTATGCTAAATCTGATTACTATTCCATAATTTTCACTATTTGGCTAGTCTATTTCACCTGGTTTGAAGTTAGTTTGTTGTTTTGGGTGTTCTAAAAACTAATTTTCCAACTATTAGGAGATCTGATCTCTGTAATAAAACCCTTATTTTTTGCCCCCTTTTTTGAGGGTAGGAATGAATACCCTGCAAATATTGCCCTCAAAAGAAAGAGCCATGTAAGTGTGTTATGCTACAAAGATACATGATATAGCAATGATAATCAACAAGATATCTCAAGATATATCATGGTTTGCAATGAGATATTGTTAGATCAATAGGGGTATGCCTAAATAGATATAACAATTTAATATCATGTGCAATGTAATAAATTAGAATTGGAAGTCTAGTTAGATATTAGTTGTTAGTTGTTATGGAGGTATGGAGAATGATGTCCATCATGGCATCCAAGAAATAAAAATAATGCATGATGTAGATCATGGCATTGGAAACAATGATAAGCAAACCCACACACAAGGTAATAAGAAATAATCATACAAGAGTGGACAAGGGTCCATGCAAATAAGGGATATGGGCATATGTCATTCAAACTAGAAGGCAAGCATACAATGCATGCTCAAATATTGCATACACATACAATTAAACAAGCAAGGTTGGCATGAAATCCATAATCACATAGAAGAGTACATGTAAAAGACATTGGTAAATATCCTAAGACACACACAATAATAGAAGCAAAGGAGATTATCAAATGTCCTAAGGCACATATAAGATACAAATAGGAATTGATAAATGTAATCACATCTAACTATGAAAAGTAAGAAAGGAAAACATGTAAATATTAGAAATAAAATTGCATATAACTAATCAAAGAAAGAAGTGAAAGTATGCCATACATGTAGTAAAATACTAGGTATATGTTAAGAAATACACAAGTGCTATATAATAGTGAAATGCTGATAGAGTAATCTGTGTAAGCTAGTAAGTAATGTACATCAACATGATAAGAATAGTGTATGGTTTAGGAATGACATAACTTGGATGGTGTAGTCATGTATAAGATGCCATTATTGGGTAAATATATTGATGATTGTCTCAAATGTATAATTGGTATGCCACCTCAATGAGTAGAGTGAAGCAATCAAGGGTATGGAAGTCATTGCACACACTCAAAGAAGATCAAGTGAAACATGGTAATGTAGATAAATTGACAAATAATAGCATAGAATAACAAATGTAAGTCTAGCATATATTTGAAATGTAAAGCATGGATAATACAAAAAATTTGAAGTGTTTTTGTGTTTTTGTGTTTTTGAGTTATCTAAATGTTTTTGGATTTTGAAATTTTTGTATTATTTTTGGTATTTTTGAAAGTTATGCACAAGTATTTTTGAAATAAGCTATGTATAATATAACATAAGAAGACTATATACAAGTAATATGGATAATAAATGATACTAACTAATGATTCACATGTGATACTTCTTATTATGGTGTCATATATCAAGGAGAGGGATTGTGCATGATTATGAAGCACGATGGAAGGGTTGAGACTGTGGCTCTAAAAAATATGTATGTTGTAAGTTCTCTGAAATCTTTAAATTAGAAACTAACTATGGGGTCTCCTTGTAACTCTGAGAAGTGGATGAAACTATAGGGTTCTTAGGGACCCATCTAGTAGTAGGAGAAGCTCTCTAAACATGTGCTCTATGAGTGGATGCATGTGACGTCAATGGTACTGCCCTGGGTGTGAATAATGTAGCTGAAAGCTACCTAGAATTATAGAACTATGGTTTCTCTGAAAGAGACCTCTATAGAAGTGTATGAACTCTTTATTCTAGTGTTGAAGGCCACAACTATGTCTAAATCTAAACTAGAAGAAGAATTGAAATATATGGAGAAACTAAAAATGGTGGTTGAATTGAAACTGGTGACTACAAAGTAGAAGATGGCTCTAAAGTAGGGAGTGGTAACTCATATATAACTCCACCAACTATAAAAACCTGATTAGTGTGAATGAATTTCATATATTTGTGAATTATAGAAGGTACTACTCAAAGTTTTTGAATCTATGGTCGACCAAGTAACATATCAAAAATTCCTACACTTAGAACAATAGTGATTGGTGTGGCCATGTGTGTTAGACAAACCTATAGAGGAATTAAAATCTCACCCAATGAACTCTATATGTGCCCACTGAATCCAATGATAATTGTGTACATCAGTTTAATATCTTAATCTGAATATCCTAAAAGCTACAGTATTATCATAGTGCACATGTTCACACTGGATCCATTATCTATGAGAACACTATGAATAGGATGATTATGAATGTAAGCTCTGATAAAGAGTGCATGATAATCTGAATCATTCTTGAATATCTCTTATTCTAAGAAGGAGATGGAAGGTCTAATTAGAACTTTAGAATTTTATACACCAATCTTGTTGTTAAAAGGATATAACTCAATTCAAGGTGGCATGTATGTATCTGGTGGGGGTTATGCATGATATGCATGGTGAACACCTGATGTATCCCCTATCTCTTATTTATAATGTTATATAAAAGGATCTAAAAATATTTACAAAGCTTTATCTTATGTTTGTTTTTCCTGAGGAGGCTCGACTGAAGTGCCAAGGTCAATAACATTACCATCTATTAATTCCTATATTTTGTGTCTTAAACTGATGTATCTATTTATTTTATAGCCTAGTACCCTATGAAACTCATAAAATGTATGCTAATCATATCCATATGGAAGAGTCTTTGTTGGATTAACTTCCTAAATAGGAGGGAGAGATATTATTTTACATCCCAATAGCTATTGTAAAACTCTAGTTGGAGGAACTAGTAGATTAGTAAAGGTTTGTCGAAGAGGTGATAATAAAACCACATGCTAAGGGGGATCTAAAGCCATATTGACTATAGGTTGATTTTGACACTTGCTATCATTGACCTTGACTTTGTATGGGACTTTGTTTTTACTCTTATTTTTTTTATATACTTATTTACTTGAGTTTGCCTATTGAAATGTGTTTGACTTCCCTTTCCCTTAGTGTATGACATAATTCTATGAAATAATAGAACCTTTTTAACATTATTGACTCATGTAAAGCTGGTAGAAGACTCTATTTGAAGAGATCTTGTAACTCTTGATTGGCCATGGGGCTAATAATCTTAGCTAAGATAGTCTTATATCAAAGAACATAATCTATGAGATGCTTATTTAACCTTTGTTTCTATTGTGCAACTTGGGAATATGAAACCTTAACACCAATATTGATGCTAAAATGAGCTAATAACATATCAGCTAAAGGATTGAATGCATTGACCAATTGATTTAGTAGACTATAGAACCATTGTAAATCATAATCTGTTAGAATCCATAGAAATAGCTTGGTAAGTAGCTATTCATTTGTCACATAGTCCAAACATGTTGCAAGAAAATATCTCAAATGTATCTCTACATCACCCTTGACATCATATAGAGTAAGCTTGAGTTAAACAAAACCTTGTGGCAAGGGTGTATAAGTAATATGATGTTCCAATGGTGTATGTAGTAGAGTAAAATAATTCAAAGCCTGCATAGGTCTAGAGTCACCTTGCTTAAGATATATCACCTTAGATTGAAGAAATATTATGTCATGTCCCCTTTTTTAGTGGACATCAATAGATTTGATGATTAGCCTAATATGCGACCTTCGTAGGCTAATAGGATGGATAGAGGGTCATGATGGAGCTTGGCTTGGCTTTGATTAGTAGAATTCCTACAGTTGGCTTTCATTTGGGCTTTTTTGGGCACATTTTTCTGAGCTCCTATTATATAGGGAATATTAGTAGTCAGTGAAGCATCCTTGTTATGGCATGAGCATGTGCGGAATCACTCCCTGGTTCACCAGCTTCAAACGGTTCGAGGATCTGACATGTATTGAGGGAAATATTTGATTGATTTAATAAAATATTAATTATTTAGCCTATTTTTAATTATGAAACCCTAATTCTAATTTAAGAAACCCTAATTAGGGCAAGCAAATCTTTTTGAGGGTATAAGGGTTTCTCATGGAGGCCATTATTGATTATGCATTGATTATTGACTATTGATTTTGAAGAATTCTTCTGTGAAGACTAAGCCAAGGGTTCCAGGATTCCATTTGTAGTGAAGAATGTCCACTCTTCATTGTGTGTGATTCAGAGGCTATGAGATATCAACTGATCTATTGCCAAATTGAGAGATAGCTTCATACAAAAGTTATCATAGAGGTTTATAGGTTTGAGAGATAACTTCACACAAAAGTTATCACAGTATTCCAGGTATTTATTTTATTAAGTTTGATTCAATAAATTATATAGATAAATCTTTTTCTGTATTATAGCCATATATCTTCAGATCACGGGTTGAAGCAGACAGGGTGTACTTAATTGGCAGTCGTACGAAGTCTGTACAAATTTGCATAGAGACCGACATTGGTGGGCAGAGATTCACAGTGACCGACATCGGCCGACCCATCACCAACGTCGGTAGGTTAACGACCCCAGTTGACCAATGACGGCAGTATAACCGATGTCAGCGACTGTGTTTTTGACATAGCAGGCTGAGATGCACAGATTCAGGGTATTTTTCAGATTGTTGGAAGATAATCAGGTTTTTAAGACCTTATTTTAATATTATTTTATATGCATGAGAGAAGACTGTAATTATAATCATCTGAACAAGTGATAAGATCTTTGATTTGTTCTTGAGAGATTATATTGTGGTTGATTTATTTATTTGAAGATATTTTACAAAAATCACAATTTGTTCTTATTTCATACAAAATTTTAGAATAATCAGAAAAGCAATTCAGAGTTTTTTATCTTTCTATATTCCCTATTTGAAGGGAATATTATAGTGGTATCAGAGCTTTTGTCTTGCTATATTCCCTATTTGGTTGGGAATATTACAGTGGTATCAGAGCTTATGTCCTGCCATCCTATTGGGTAGAGTGGGTAGATTGAATCAGCGAAGTATCCATGATGTCTTCAAGTACTCAAAAACTGTGGGACAAGGATATGAAGAAGTTGAAACAAAGTTTGAATATGTTGGCTGAAACCTAGAGGAGGATGAATGAAATTATTTTAGATCCTACATTTGAAGACAAATTAGTATGGTATATGGCATCCATTTGTAAAAGGTCCACATAAAAAAATAGAAAGAAGGAGAAACAAGAGGTCTCTACAGGGGTTGAGGGCAGCCCTACACCAGTTATTAGACATGTTGATTTGACTCAAGAGGATATGAGGGCAGCCATGGGGAATGAGTCATCTATATCATCTTTGCAAGAAGTTTCACTTGAGACTTCTACATTGGAGACCAACATAGAGCATGCTAATGATATGGATAATAAGAGTATGGATTCTTTGCATGATCATATTACTCCTTCATCTTCACATCAAGAACATCAAACTTGGACGGATATGGAAAGGACCCAAAATTTATGTGATATTTGGTCACAAAAGGCCAAGGAGGCTAGATTAGTGGCTGCTAATGCAAGACAACATCTTCAAGCCATGAAAGGAAAGGTCAATCTCTCCCACAAGGAGAATGTGATATCCCTTACTTAAGGGCTCTCTTATCTGCACAAAGCTCTGATACCGCTGTGATATCCCTTACTTAGGGGCTCTCTTATCTGCACAAAGCTCTGATACCACTGTAATGTCCCCTTTCAAACAGGGAATATATAAACACATAAAGCTCTGATCACAGATACAAACTGTAGAGTAGATTCAAGTATGCATAAACAAATTACAGATCTTATCATTCATTCAGATGATTACAAAAGATATCCTTCCAAACTATTACAATTACAGTCCTTCCTTATGCATATAAAAATGAAATACAGTCTTAAAACTCTGGCTTAGCAAAATTGGAAGTGAAAAACTGGGTCTGGAAGAGTCTCAGCCTTTCTGTGTCGACACACAGGCGCCGTCGTCGGTTGATATCTCACCGACATTGGTCTCTGTCGGTCGGCTTTCTGCCAATGTCGGTCTTAAGTCGACTGATGTCGGTCACTGGAAGCCCTATTTCTGTCGAGGTCGGTGCTTGAATAGCTCTGAACGGACCTGTACGGACTTGGTACGGCCGCCAACTTGTCTCTGCTTAACCCCTGATTGCTAAACAGCCTGATTTCACGAATATAGATTCTAACACAAGATCTATCTCTGTATAACTTATTGGATCTAAAAACTAAATAAGAAAATACCTGGAAAGCTCTGTGATAAACTTCTGTGTGAAGTTATCTCTCAACCCTGGAATTCTGTGATAACTTCTGGATGAAGCTATCTCTCAGATCTGTATCTCTGTGATAACTTTTGGATGAAGCTATCTCTCAATTTGGCAATAAATCAGCTGATATCTCACAGCCTCTAAATCACACACAATGAAGAGGGAACGTTCTCCACTGCAATGGAATCTTGGAACCCTTGGCTCAGTCTTCACAGAAGAATTTCTTCAAAATCAATATCAATAATATATGCATAATGAACAATGGCCTCCATGAGAAACCCTTATACCCTCAAAAAGATATGCTTGCCCTAATTAGGGTTTCTTAAATTAGAATTAGGGTTTCTAATTAAAAATAGGCTAAATAATTAATATTTGATTAAATCAATCAAATATTAATATCTCCCTCAATACATGTCAGATCGACGAACCGATCGAAGCTAGTGAATCAGGGAGTGATTCCGCACATAACCATACCATAATAAAGGCGCTCCGCTGCATATCAAATATCCCTAAAAAGTAGGAGCCCTGGCCAAATATGTCTAAAATAACCTAAATGAAACCCAAATGTAGAAATCCTGTGAATCAAAGTCAAGCCAAGCTCCATTATGACCCTCTATCCATCCTATTAACCTATGAAGGTCGTATAATAGGCTAATCATCAAGACTGTCAATGTCCATGAAAAAGGGGACATGACAATCCGCCCCTCCAAAAATTGCTTGTCCCCAAGCAATCTCGAAACAATGAACTACTCGATCCACTTGGATCCCAAGGAAAAAGTTGTGTAACATCCATCATGTCACCAATCAACCCATGTGAATAAAGCATCAACATCAACAGCATCAACAGTATCAAAATCAGCAACTGAAAAATTACACTCGACACCCAAACAACTATCTGAAGACCAACTATAGATGTCGGTAGAAGAAACCATTCTAAGGGACTCAAGCCAACTAAAATATCAACCCTGTCAAAATTCAAGTCCCTATCTAACTGATACTCACACCCAACTAGACCGTGGATATGACAATCATTGGTACCTGAGTCATTGACACCAAAACTAATCTCTAGATGCAAATAAAAATAAGGAGCATACCTCACCGTATGATGCTGGTAAGAACCCCCAAACTCTGCTACTGGCACACTATTGCCAAAGTGGGACTCAATGGATGGCTCTAATCTCGGCTCAACAAACATCACCTCAACATCCCTGTAAGGTAATATAGTAGAAAGGGTTCGTAAAATCTCCTCACCCAATCTGCTAATAGCACTAGAACCTCGGACAAGAACACCTTCTGTCATCTTATGTGAATCCAGATGAACACCTGTACTATCCAGCAAGTACTCCATGAATGGTTCAGTGCAGTAAAAATTATATGTGGTAGCATCAACATACTCCCCCACACACTCCAACTGATCTCTCTATAAAGGTGGCACAACCAACTATACCACACTGTCATCTATGTGAGAATAATCAATCTGGAGACTCGACTCCACTGGTATCTCAAGCTCATCAAAATTAGGTACTCCCAAATCCTGAATATGTGTATCAGCATCAACAACATGCTCATCAGCAACAACTACAGGAAGGTACTCATCACCAACCACCTCAATATACAAATGATCATCCACACTCTGTAAATCACCGCCAAAGCTCATAGCAACAGACGGAGTATCAACAACTGTAGCATCACTGTCTAACTCTTCCATATGGAGAGAAACAACCGGTGAAACTAAGTCCTCAAAACTGTCCACTGCATTCCCCTGAGTGTCATCTGCAATAATAGGATCCTGGGACTCTTCTACAATCTCTGCCATATCTGAGAGGCCATCAACACTCAGTGCACTAACATCTGAGCCCACCTGTACACTCTGAGTGCAAGCATCTAACTCATCCTCATCTTCACTATATCCTATCTCATAATCATAATAATTATGGGACATGCTACTCTCTCGTCTAAGTGATCTGTAGTGCTCTCTCCTCAGCTTGACAAAATGATCAAAGGTTGTCCTCTCTTGAACATGAGGAGGTAATAAGTCCCACTCATCATTCGTTGTCCTATACCGTGCGAGTTTGTTTTTGGATGTAGGATATGAAAGAATTTCATTAATCCTCCTCTGAGTTGCTTCCAACTACTTCAAACTATGTTCCAGCTTCTTCATATCATTGTCCCACTGTTTCTGAGTATATGAAGGCATCATGATACTTTGCTGATTTAATCTACCCAAACTACCCAACAGGATGGCAAGACATTGGCTCTGATGTGCCCAACAGGATGGCAGGAATTTGGCTCTGATACCACTGTGATATCCCTTACTTAGGGGCTCTCTTATCTGCACAAAGCTCTGATACCACTGTGATATCCCTTACTTAGGGGCTCTCTTATCTGCACAAAGCTCTGATACCACTGTAATGTCCCCTTTCAAACAGGGAATATATAAACACATAAAGCTCTGATCACAGATACAAACTGCAGAGTAGATTCAAGTATGCATAAAAAAATTACAGATCTTATCATTCATTTAGATGATTACAAAAGATATCCTTCCAAACTATTATAATTACAGTCCTTCCTTATGCATATAAAAATGAAATACAGTCTTAAAACTCTGGCTTAGCAAAATTGGAAGTGAAAAACTGGGTCTAGAAGAGTCTCGGCCTTTCTGTGTCGACACACAGGCACCGTCATCGATCGATATCTCACCGACGTCGGTCTCTGTCGATCGGCTTTCTGTTGATGTCAGTCTTCAGTCGACCGATGTCAGTCACTGGAAGCCCTATTTCTACCGAGGTCGGTGCCTGAATAGCTCTGAACGGACCTGTATAGACTTGGTACGGCCGCCAACTTGTCTCTGCTTAACCCCTGATTACTGAACAGCCTGATTTCATGAATATAGATTCTAACACAAGATCTATCTCTGTATAGCTTATTGGATCTAAAAACTAAATAAGAAAATACCTGGAAAGCTCTGTGATAAAATTTTGTGTGAAGTTATCTCTCAACCCTGGAATTCTGTGATAACTTCTGGATGAAGCTATCTCTCAGATCTGTATCTCTGTGATAACTTCTGGATGAAGCTATCTCTCAATTTGGCAATAAATCAGCTGATATCTCATAGCCTCTAAATCACACACAATGAAGAGGGAATGTTCTCCACTGCAATGGAATCCTGGAACCCTTGGCTCAGTCTTCACAGAAGAATTTCTTCAAAATCAATATCAATAATCTATGCATAATGAACAATGGCCTCCATGAGAAACCCTTATACCCTCAAAAAGATATGCTTGCCCTAATTAGGGTTTCTTAAATTAGAATTAGGGTTTCTAATTAAAAATAGGCTAAATAATTAATATTTGTTTAAATCAATCAAATATTAATATCTCCCTCAATACATGTCGGATCGACGAACCGATCGAAGCTAGTGAATCAGGGAGTGATTCCGCACATAACCATACCATAATAAAGGTGCTCCGCTGCATATCAAATATCCCTAAAAAGTAGGAGCCCTAGCCAAATATGTCTAAAATAACCTGAATGAAACCCAAATGTTGAAATCCTGTGAATCAAAGTCAAGCCAAGCTCCATTATGACCCTCTATCCATCTTATTAGCCTACGAAGGTTGTATAATAGGCTAATCATCAAGACTGTCAATGTCCATGAAAAAGGGGACATGACAGAGAAGTAGAAAGGAGTCACAACAGGGTCTTCTTGTGATGACTTACAGCGAGATCTATAGGAGTCATAGTTTCAGTCAGAGGAGGTGACCGTGGAGTTGGATCAATTGTGGTCTTCACCAGCCCTAGACCCAGTTCATTTGTATTGTGATGTGGTTGGTAGTGAGTGCGTTCCTGTAGTTGTTGCTGAGGAACATATTGTTGGGTCTGACACACATGTGCATGATTTGGGAGTACCCGGTCTTGATGAGTTTGGGATACCAATGGAGTCGAGTCTCTAGATTGATTCTTCTCACATAGATGATAGTGTGGTACAGTTGGTTATGCCACCTTTATAGAGGGATTAGTTATGGGATGGATTGGCACCATCTTTTGTAGATGGAATTCACAGTTTGAGTTGTCCATTCTACTTGGGTTATGATACTTCTAGCGTTTGTTTCTCATGGGTTCCTAACTATGACAGTTGTGCTTTTGGAGTCTGGTTAAGTTGTATTCACCAGTTTGATTTTAGATTTCTCTTGGTTATATTTTTGAGGATATTACAGGAACTTGTGTTGATTGTCATCAATATAGATCATGACTACATTTGGGATCCAGGTGGATTAAGTGGTTCATTGCTATGAGATTGTTTGGGGACAAGCAATTTTATGAGGGGTGGATTGTCATGTCCCCTTTTTTAGTGGACATCGATAGACTTAATGATTAGCCTATTATGCGACCTTCGTAGGCTGATAGGATGGATAGAGGGTCATGATGGAGCTTGGCTTGGCTTCAATTAGCAAAATTCCTATAGTTGGCTTTCATTTAAGCTTTTTCAGGCATGTTTGTCTGAGCTCCTATTATATAGGGAATGTTAGTAGTCAGCGAAGCATCCCTGTTATGGCATGAGCATGTGCGGAATCACTCCCTGGTTCACCAGCTTTAAATGGTTTGAGGATCTGACATGTATTGAGGGAGATATTAATATTTGATTGATTTAATCAAATATTAATTATTTAGCCTATTTTTAATTATGAAACCCTAATTCTAATTTAAGAAACCCTAATTAGGGCAAGCACATCTTTTTGAGGGTATAAGGGTTTCTCATGGAGGCCATTATTGATTATGCATTGATTATTGACTATTGACTTTGAAGAATTATTCTGTGAAGACTAAGCCAAGGGTTCCAGGATTCCATTTGCAGTGAAGAACATCCACTCTTCATTATGTGCAATTCAAAGGCTGTGAGATATCAGCTGATCTATTGCCAAATTGAGAGATAGCTTCATACAGCAGTTATCATAGAGGTTTACAGGTTTGAGAGATAACTTCACACAGAAGTTATCACAGTATTCCAAGTATTTATTTTATTAAGTTTGATTCAATAAATTATACAGATAAAGCTTTTTTTGTATTAGAGCCATATATCTTCAGATCACGGGTTGAAGCAGACAGGGTGTGCTTAATTGGCTACCGTATGAAGTTCGTACAGATTTGCACAGAGACCAACATCGGTGGGCAGAGATTCACAGCGACCGACATTGGCCGACCCATCACCGACATCGGCAAGTTAAGGACCCCAGTCGACTAATGATGGTAGTATAATCGATGTTGGCGACTATGTTTTTGACATAGCAGGCCGAGACGCACAAATTTAGGGTATTTTTTAGATTGTTGGAAGATAATCAGGTTTTTAAGACCGTATTTTAATATTATTTTATATGCATGAGAGAAGACTATAATTTTAATCATCTGAACAAGTGATAAGATCTTTGATTTGCTATTGAGAGATTATATTGTGGTTGATTTATTTATTTGAAGATATTTTGCAAAAATCGCAATTTGTTCTTATTTCATACAAAATTTCAGAATAATCAGGAAAACAATTCAGAGTTTTTTGTCTTTCTATATTCCCTATTTGAAGGGGATATTACAGTGGTATCAAATCTTTTATCTTGCTATATTCCCTATTTGGTTGGGGATATTACATATTATCTCTTACACAAGGGTTGCCACATTAGGAGACAAAGATTTACTAGTTATAGCTAGTGGCATAGAGGTAGGTTGGGTTTTTGAGACATAGTTACCCTCATATTGTCATGTTCAATTGGATGCTTTAAAGGAATGGAAGACTCAACTTTTTTATCCTTTTTAATTTCCATGATAAATTGTAAAATAAGAGTATGATCTTGAGGTTGTTCCTTGAGTCTTTCTCTAAAACTTTGTAGGATCAAATCTTTGTTGAGGATAACTTGATTATCAGTGATAGGTGGAAGTTGATCAAGAGTTTAATGTGGTAGATCATGAACATCGATGTTTGTATCATCATTTTTATTCTCATACTACTCATCATCGAAATTATCCTAATGGAAATCGGTGTAATCTGGATGTGTAAGACTTATAGTAAGAACCTAAGTTGGTTGATTATCCATGGTATATGGTCAGGTTGAAGGAATCTAGGTGAATTCAAGAGGGTTTCCACTAAGTCATGTACTTTATCTCAAAAGAAGAGATGCAAGGAGTTTAGGTGGCATAAGGAAAACAAATTGAATAATGGAAGAAAAGATAAAACATATATAATCTAAGCAAGGAATTGGAATATGCATAAAAAGGATACGGAGCTCACAAATGTGTAAGGTGATACCTTAAGAAGAAAATACGAACTAGTACATGAAACTAGGGTTTTGAATGAAATTATTTTTAAAATTACTAAGAAATTTTAAAATTTGATGCAAATTTTTTATTTAAATATGTAAGTAAAAAATCAAAAAATATATAGGAAAAATACTAGGAGAATACTGAGACCTAGTATAGGTAACTAGGATTTGAAAGAAAATTATTTTTAAATTACTATGAAATTTTATAATTTAATTCTAATTTCTAACTATATTAGGTAGGTAAACAATTAGAAAAATATAGAAAAAATATCAGGACCTAGTATGGGTAACTAGGGTTTGAAAGAAAATTATTTTAAAATTACTATGAAATTTTAGAATTAAATGTTAATTTATAATTTTATCATGCCAGTAAAAAATAAAAATAAAATAGTATTAAATTTACCCTAGGGTTTGTATGTGTAAACGAAGTAAGTTGAGTTCACCAAATGATTTAACAATTTTGGAAATATTGGTGTATTATTCCTAATTTAGTTAAAGATCTAGAATAGGAAATTAGTAAATAAATATGAAATAATTAAGATAATAAATTATATAATTTTATTGTAATTTTAACCTTTTTAAAAATAGTAATAAAAGAGATAAAATAAGACTTAGCTAGAAACTAACTGAGATGGTTGTTGTAGGGTCTAAAATTCAATGTGCAGGACTGGGACACTATTGCAAATCAGGATTTAGCTTTCCTTTATTTAATGGATAAGAGCATTGAAATAGAACACCCTAGGGTCTAGTGTTATAGTCCTCTTCTACCACTATTTTCCAAGAGATCTGAGCTTTCTGGGTTTTATTTGTTATGTCTATATGAACTTGCCTATGAAATTTTAATTATTGGATGTCTGTGAAACTCCTTATAGATCTAATTTAGTCTTCAAGCCCTAGACTCCATTATGCTTTGATAAAATTTGGAAAAGAGGGGAGGATTTGTGTGTGTGTAAGATGCACTAAACATGTATCCACACCCCTTTTTGTGGGCATGCTTCCTACATACCAATACTTCAAAGAGGGATCAAGCCATATGTACTTTTCCCATTTGATGTGATTTATGCAATTATGTGTATGAAGATGTAAAATGCTTAAATTGGGTGTGATTGAGGTGGATAGGGACTAGTGTAAGGATTTTAATAAGCTTGTATTAGTATTGGCTAGCTATATGCAGAGAATAAGGAAGCTTGCCTAAGTAGTCTTGTTTGTATTCTAGTTTGCTTTGTGATAATTACCAACCCCTTCTAAATGAACTTTGAATGTGATTTTATATGGATCTATTGGTCATGGGTTGAATCTGATCACATTAACCTGACAAGAAAAGGGATAAGAATCAAAAGGAACTAGCTATTGGAAGTAAAAATGCACTTGGACAAGAGCAATAAAAGCAGACACTAAAGGGCCCAACATTATAGTCCAAGTTGGGTGTTATAGTCTTGAACTAAAAAAGACTTGGGGGGATAGATTTGTCATGGAAAGAGTAGTCTGACTGAGTTGATATCAGGTATAAAAGGCTATAGATGATTGGGAATCAGTGAAAAGATGCTTATGAGGATCATGAAAGTAATTAGGAGGGACCTATGGGTTAGGTGTCATAAGCCACACTCAAGTTACCAATTTTTACATTCTATATGACTATAGTTATTATAAGATATAAAAAAGGTAAATCCACCTATGTTTGATGGAACTATTTTGGGAGATGGATTTGAAGAATAGATGATAGAGATGGAAAAATATTTTAAGATTTTAAATTATTCTAAAGTCATGAAAATAATTTAGATAGCATATCAGCTTTTTAGTGAATTAACAACTTGGTGGGAAAACAAGAAGCTTGAGATGAACCTCGACTCTACTAGTACCACTTAGGAATAGTTTGTGACACTATTCATGTCATGATGGCTTCCATAGATATAATTTTATTAGAAGCTTATAGATTTTCAAAATATTAAGCAACGGGACCTATTGGTGAATGAATATTGGGAGAAGTTCACCAAACTCCTTAAGTATGTACCATAATATTAGGCAGATGAGAGGTTCATGATCAAAAAATTCATCATGAGATAAAAATCACAACTTGGTTATGAGTTAGATGTGCATGGTACATCTACCATGGATCAAGTTTTTAAGAAGGTAGTCAAGCAGGAATAGAAACTAAAATCTCTTTCCTAAATCAGAGATAATTTTAAGAAAAAATTTGGAATTTTTAAACCAACTTTTAAAAATAATAACTAGAAGCAAAGGAGTGGATACTCCAAGATTCAGTTCAAGAATCAAAATTCCAAATTCAATAGTGGTTTAGGGAATAAGAAACTTGGTAATGGGTTCAAAGACGGTTTCAAGGGAAACTAATAGTCTAACAAGAAAGGACTAGTAGGATGTTGGTTTATTTGTGGAGATGACCATTATGCTCATGAGAGTCCTCATAACAATTCAAAGAATAATGTTTATGCTCATTAGAAGGGTACTTTTTAGCAGTGGATTCATGTAGTTGTTGATAATTATCAAGTTAAGTATCAAGTTTCACCAATAGAACTATCAGGTATTTTGTTTGATCATCTAGTTTTTATTTTGATTTACAAGGGAGATAGAAAAAAAATTATTGCTCTTATAATGCTTAGTAAATTATGTATAAAAGCTAGAGCTATGGAAAATGCATAATTGGTACAATATGGGAATGAGTCGATGGTCACATTTGACAAGTGTTTAGTCAAAGCTAAGATTAGATTTCCTAAATTCACTATAGTAGTGGATATTTATGCTGCATCATTAGGGTCAATGATGTGATCCTAAGATTCAATTGGATTTTGAAGCATAAAGCCAAGGTTAAATATTATCTAAATAAGGTTGATTGTTAAGATGATTTTTTAAATCACACACAACTTTAGGGTGAGAAAATGGAGTTAAAGCTAAGGTAAATTTATGAAATTCAACTCAAGAAAGCTCAAAGGAAGGGATGTTAGGAATTATTGTTAAGAGAAATAAGATGGATAAATCTAATAAACCATCCATCGATGATTATCCTTTTCTAAGGAACTTTCAAGACATGTTTTCAGAGGAATTACTAGGAATGTCACTCAAGTGTGAGTTTGATTCCTTGATTGATATCATATATGGATTAAAATTGTAGTCTAATGCACTGTACATAATGACAACCACCAAATTGGTTGAGTTAAAGTCTCAACTTTAGGATTTTTTGTCAAAAAGACTAATTCAACCAAGTGTGTCACCATGGGGCACACTAGTTGTCATAGTCAATAAGAAGGATGGCACTCTTTACCTGTGTATAAATTATAAGATGTTGAATAAGGTGATGATCAAGAATAGATATCCATTACTATACATGAATGATCTATTTTATTAGTAGTGAAGGGCAATAGTATTTTCTAAGTTTGATCTTAGAACAAGGCCTCATCAATTAAGAATCTATGATGAGGATATTCTAAAAATAGCATTTAGAACTCGATATGGGCACTATGAGTTCATAGTGTTACCATTTGGGAATAACAAATGCTCTAACAGCATTTATAAATCTTATGAATAGTGTGTTTAGAGATTATCTGAATCATTTTATTTTGGTATTTCTAGATGACATCCTCATATATTCCAAGGATGAGGAATATCATATAGAGCATCTAGAACTAATTTTTTAGCATTCAAAAAAGCATAGGTTGTATGACAAGTTGTCTAAGTGTGCATTTTTCTAAAGGAAAGTGTAGCATTTGGGACATATTATCTCTATGGATGGTATTTTAGTGGATCTAGTAAAGATAAGATCTATAATGTAGTGGCCAATGCCAAATAATGTGCATGAGTAAAGGAGTTTCATGGGATTAGTAGACTATTATAGAAAATTCATTATAAATTTATCTAAGATAGCTAATCTAATTACCTCTCTTCAATAGAAGAATTAGAATTTTGTCTAGTCATATGGAGCAAGTCAACTAGGTTTTAGAAGATCTCTTTCATATGTATTATATGTATCAACAATACAAGTGGTAGGAGTACCTTTAATTGTTTGAGTTTGCTTAAAACAACTCATACTAATTTGAATTGAAGATGCTTTTATTTAAGCAATTATATGGAAGGAGGTGTATAACATTAATCAACTAGGACATGTTAGAGGACAGGGTAGCCTTTTAACATAAGATGCTTTTATAAATAGAAGAGCAAACCAAGATAATTAGGTAGAAGTTGGCCAAGACCAATGACAGATAAAAATTTTATGTTGATCTAAAGATAACAGTAAGGTAGTTTTCCATAGGTGATAAAGTGTTTTTGTAGGTTAAGCCTCAAAAAATCTTGATTAAGTTTGAAAAGTCAACAAAAATTTCATTGAGATATGTGGGACCTTTCAAGGTTTTGGAAATGGTCAATCCTATAGTGTATAAGCATGCATTGCCACTAGATCTAGCTCTTTTACATAATGTATTCTTTGTGTCTTATCTTAAAAAGTATGGTGTCAATCCTTCACATATGTTGGATTGAAATTCTTTGTAGATTCTAGATCCTTGGGTGGTCATGGTAAAACCAATCAAAATAATTGACACTCGCAAACTTAGTTTTCTTAATAAAGAAGTGTCACAGTGCAAGGTCTAGTGGGACCAATATTTTGAAGATAGCTCCACTTGGGAGGACTATGATGAGTTTTATATGTTGTTTCCATATTTATTTACTTGATTTACTACTATATGGTATATTATTTTATGTTGAATAATGTTTTCAATTTAGAACCTGTGTTTGAATAAGTGTCATTTGGATGATGACCAGCTTTAGGGTGAAGGATGTCACATCCCAATTTATATTTAAGTCGAATAACCTTTTTATCCATGGATTATTATGGTTTTTATTTTATTTAATTTTGGTTGATTAATATTTATGCCATATGTTGATTATGGACTAGTTATATGTTGCTTAATTTAAATGATTGATTTTATATAAGATAGTTGTAGTTTCATATTCTACGCTTGATCATGTTTGTTAGTTATACAGTAGTATTTTATGGATATATTTATATTTTAAGATAACTAACTTCATTATTATGAGGTGGATACAAAACTGATCCATCCCTTAGAGTGTGATGGAGGCAGGGCATCATCAAAGAGGATGGTGTAGATGAAACCATTGAGTGACAATATAGAGAAAAACTAGAAACCCACTCACACACCATAGTATATTAACATGTTTTGTGATTATTATTTGAGTTAGATAGTTATAGTATGTTTTGATTTCTATTATACAAGTCTGTTGTGATCTTATTGTTATTCGATGATCATGTTATTTTGATTGTGTGATTTTACTAATCTAGTTGTGTTACTATATTAATAGATATTGATGTTATTATTTGGTTGATTAAATGAATTTGTACCTATCTTGTTATGACTTACCACTATTTAGGATACAATTGTGTATATTATGAATAGTGCTTGTTTGGATTCATAGTTATAGGTATTATATGGATTATAATATCATGTTTGATTGGATTGTTAAGTGATTATAGATGCTTATAAGGTTACTAATATCATTTATAATAGTTGAATTAATTAAATTGAGTCATTAATAATCTATAAGCTCTTTTTTAGTATTAATTAATGACATTGGTTTGGAATAGTATAATGAAATTAATGTTATTAACTAATGATTATCATGAGATTTAGTGCCTAGGTAATAAACCTATTTCTTCACAAAGTCATTCTAAGCAGCTTCATTGATAAACAATAATATTAAACATCATTATATTAATGTTGACTAAGGTTTAATTATTCATAAACAATGATTATGTTGTTAAGTATGGCTAGGAGAAGTCATAGTGTTAAGCACTATGTTTATGAATCATAGCGAAGGTTGTATTAGTTGCATTAACATTAGAATAAATATAATGTTTGAAAGGCTTATGATATAATTGATGGTCTTTTAAATAGTCATATGTTTTATATTAGAGGTAAAAGCAGGTTTTTAAGGGGCCCCGAAACCCTTTTACAGAGAGCAAAATAAGAACAACTAAGCCCACAGGCAACGCCTAAAAAACACTACAGAGAGGTAGCAAAAATAGGTTTTGAATGGTCCTGAAACCATAAGAGATACATCCGGTCAAAACCCAGAAACAGAAGTCTGGTGGTACAACAAACAAAAGCTGACAAAAGAAGAACAAAGATCAGTACCAGTTTCTTAACCAACAAGAAGGACCAGATTATTCATCCAGTTCCAGTATCAAGTTCATGGCTTCTTTTTCTTTCAAAGCAGTTTCCTAGGTGGTAACCTCCAGCAAAGCTCCTTTTTGTGTATCTTTATTTTTGGAACTTTGCCTTGTCCTTTTGTTGGGACCCTCTAGTGCTTTGGTCTCCTCATTGGCTCATTTACCTATATTGATAGCAGCTGCACAAATGTTGGACGTTACTTCCTCCATTTTCTTTATGTTATCCTTTATTAACTCTCAAAGGTTGTTTTCATAAGCTTTGAGCTTCACAGGGATCTCGCTTAATTGATTTTCCATGTTGTTTACTTTGTTCCAAGCAGCTTTCAGAGAATCTTCCAAAGTTTTTGCTTTTTTCTTGAGATCAATGATCTCCCTACACAACCAGGAATCTAATTGGGAAGAAGACTCAGCTTTACTGTTAACCCAAGTCATAGGAGTGTGTATTTCATCATTCTGATTCTTCCCTCTCCAATCCTCAGACTTTTTATTTGGGCTATTCCTAGCTTCTTCAAAGAAGTCATCTTGGCTCTTTTGTTCCCGCTCATTGATTCCATCTTCAATTTCCATCTCCATGTTTTGAATATCTTCCTGGACAGAGATTTCCTTTTCTTTCTTAGAAGTTGGGTCCTCACCAGGATCTTCCTAGACAGTGTCTTCCTCCGCCACTTTCTGGTTTTCCTCCGTCTCTTCTGTTCTGGTAACAGAATCCTCCTCCGTATTGGCTTTATCTTTTACAATTTCCTCCGATCCTTCTTCATCATTACTAGAGTTGGTGTCCCAGCTCTCTATTCCATCTTCTTCCTCTAGTTTTTCCTCCTCAGGTTCTTCAATTCTCTCCTGACCCCTTTCTTCTTCTGCATTCTGTTTATTAGGACTAGGGGTCTTAATTTTTCCTCTTTTGCTTACATTTTCATTCTTTTTAATCCCTGGCAACTTATTTTTCCCCTGTTTGGGATACTTAACCAGTGCCCTATTCTTGCAATAGCCTTCAATAAGCAGAATAAGGCCTTCGTGAAGAATAGGGCACAAATCCTTTTTCCTATGAGCATAAAGGCTTTGAATCAGGGAGTAGCAAAGATAGAAAGGAAAATACAAGCTAACCTTATGCCTGAAGTGGTTGAGGAAGACAAAATGGAACTTATGCACTCGTTTGCTTCTTCCATCCAGGATGAAGTACTCCCTTATATAGCTTAGGACGTCCCTCCAAATCCCTTTAATCTGATCTAGCTCATAAAAATCCCCATTTTTGACCAACTTCTGCTCCTCCTCATCTGTTTTGGGGAACTTACAAAATGCCTCATTCGAAATGTTGGTCTGCTTTGAAAATTTGATTCCTTCCATTGACAACCCTGTAACCTCAGCAAGAAAATCCTCAGTTAAATTTACAGTTATACCATGCAGGGTGACCCTGTCGTTAGACCAATTTTTGAAGAAGGCCATCGTGATATGCGGTTTAGAGCCGTGGAGTCTTTCCATGTAGCTCGTAACATTTCCTTTCTGCAAAATTCTCCAGACTTGATGTTTCTCTCTCCATTCTACATAGCTCTTGGGCTCCTATTTACGGGGTTCTCCCTTCCTTTCATGCGCCATACTCATTTTCTTTGAATCTCGATTACTGTGGATATTACCTTGGATCCTCCTGCTGTCAAGTTGATTGGGATGTCAAATTTTTTTATGGCTTTTCAGGATCTGCTTCTCCCTCTTGAGGGCCTTACTCTTTAATAATTGGGTTCCTTTCCCCATGCTGCCACTCCTCCTACTCATTAATATTTTATTACACTCCAATCCTACCTTCTTTCGCATGTGTGGCATTGAGAAGAATGATCGCCCTTAAATCCACGTTCCTTACTAAGGTTTCATCCCACCTCACTTTTTTCCCTTCCCGATATAGTCATATGTTATATTGACCTTGTCATGTGTAATTATAAGGTTTAGTGGACTTGTTTTTTAGTTGACATAGCATGGAAATTATAATGTTTGATGACTTTTATAAAGTCAATGCATGGGCAAATAGTGAAGTCAATGAACATGCAAATTTTGAAGGGCTATTATAATGATTATTTTATCTATTAATTGGTAACATTCGAGATTATTAGGGTTTATAATTGGTTTTGACTTGAGTAAACAAGAACTTAAAAAACCATTATGTGAACTTGAAGTCTTTTTCATGAGAAAATGGTGGTGGATTGTTTTTTCTATTTAGCTATTCTCAACATGCATAAACTAACCCATAATGGTGACTAAGAAGTTAGGGGAATATTTGGGACAAGGAAAGAGAATAAAAGAGAGGGGAGATAAGCCTGTGAGGGCACAAAATAGAAGGTTAGAGAGAGAGCATGGCTAGCAGAAGGAAGAAGGGTGAAGAAATTAGATCTATTCTTGAAAGACAAGAACATAAATTGGAAAAATTAACCAGGTTGGTGATGTATTTAACTTTAGAAATGAAATGAGGATAAATTATACATATGTTTACATAAGGGTTTTATTTAGTTTCATTTTGTTCAAATTATTCAAAGGGTTATAGTTTTTGCCCTATGGATGGCTCAACTATCCATAGAACCAAACCTATACCCTAGAACCCTAAAGCCTTAAACAACTTGGACTATGTAAAGCTTTAATTATTAAAAGAATTCTGAGATGAGTGGATTAAAAAAATTTGTATTATCTTAAGTAAAATTTATCCCTAGTCAAGGAAATAAAATATTAAATATAATCAAATTTTAGTATGACAAAAAAAGACTTTGATTGTGTCTATTTCTTTGGGAATCCTATTCTAAAGGATGTTGGGACTTCTAGTTAGGTTAAATTTATATACTAGGTTGAGGTATATTCATGACTAAAAATTCTAGGTTTTTAATTGTTCTACCTTAAGGAAAATAGTGTGTGTTATATGTTCAAATAAAACCCAAAGATATATATATATATATACATATATATATATATATATATATACATATATATATACATACATATATATATATATACATATATATATATATACATATATATACATATATATATGTATGTATGTATGTATGTATGTATGTATGTATGTATAGAGAGAGAGAGAGAGAGAGAGAGAGAGAGAGAGAGAGAGAGAGAGAGAGAGAGAGAGAGAGAGAGAGAGAGAGAGAGAATTTCTTGTTATTTGAATATATACACACACTTAGTCAATAATATAGACCCTTTTAGGGATTTGACTATGTATAATTCATTTGGAAAATGAAATAAATTGGGTTTGTTTTATTAATGTATATCTCATAATTATAGGATATATACCTATATAGGGGTATGTATATGCACCCTATATGACTTTGATGACCTAGGGTATATATACATACCAGTGTGTATGTGTGTATGCAATAAGGGAAATAGATTTAAAGATGATTGAAACTTTTGTTATGAGCTATTAAGTTTTATAGAGGACAACTCTATTATATATATATATATATATATAGAGAGAGAGAGAGAGTATTTCTTGTTATTTGAATATATACACACACCTAGTCAATAATATAAACCCTTTTAGGGATTTGACTATGTATAATTCATTTGGAAAATGAAATAAATCAGGTTTGTTTTATTAATGTATATATCATAATTATAAGATATATACATATATAAGGGTATGTATATGCACCCTATAGGACTTTGATGACCTAGGGTATATATACATACTAGTGTGTATGTGTGTATGTAATAAGGGAAATAGATTTAAAGATGATTGAAAATTTTGTTATGAGATATTAAGTTTTATAGAGGACAACTCTATTATATAGATTTTATATCCTCTACATATATAAATATTAAACTCATAGATTGAGTTAAACATATAGGTGAGTATGTTAGATATACATATGTGGAGAATATTTATATCTGGTTGTGGATACCAATCTAATATATATAACTTAGAGACAAAATCTTTAGTCAATTCGAAGCATACTATGTAAAATAGAGATCTGAGTAAAATTAGATGATTGTGTAATCTTGCTTGGCAATATTTTGGGATTTGCATGTATAAACTCATATTGGTATGCAAATGAGAAAGTTAAAGGCATTGAATTGTTTCAATATGTCTCTTGAATAAATAGAATTGATAAATCTATTTTTGACTATGTTCAAATTGGCATTTGAGTAATATTATGATTTTATTTTGTCAAAGCATTAAATTTAGAATTTTTTTGTATTATGAAAATATGTGAGAAATAATCTTAAGTTGATTAGTATATAGTAGTTTACATTTATGTATTATGTATCGGATGTGCTTTTAAATACTTTAGTGAAGATTGT